>CM062638.1:12301351-12320673 GCA_025617555.3 Puccinia polysora | reverse complement strand
AGAAAAAAACAAATCTATTGGACAAACCATTTTCAAGATCCAGGAAGAATGAAGATTAGCAATTGCTTCAGAGTAAACCAATTAAATGAAATTTCTCAAATTACACCATCATGATCTTGATTTAAAAGGATATTCAAAAAAAATTCTATTTTAACTCATTGGAAAAGGATGGAAAGGAAGAAGTTGGCTTGAAATACAATTGGAAATTTATTTTTTTCTAGAATCATGGAAAAAAATAGATACTATCTTGCATTACTATTAATCAATAGAAGAGATATGCATTGATTTTTTGATCTTTGAACAGTTTAATGAAAGATTTTTAGCAATTACCAAGCAACTAAAAAAAGGTGTGGTCTCTTACTGATTGGTGAAAATTAAAAAATATCTATTGAGAAAGCATTGTTTTTCATTTCAGGATATGTTTTACAAGAAATGTTTGTCATATTATTGATCCGCAGTCCACCATCCAATCCTCAAATTCTCCACAAAAAACATTTTCCTGAATTACTGCAAGGCTGTGAGTATTTTCTGGGTTTTCTCAGTTTCCCAAAAATGAGTTTATATGTAGATAAAAATTACCGCATATGTTTATTACATGAGGCACTGGAAAACCAATACTTGAACTTTGGCCTTGTAGGCTTAAAATTCAGTGATCATGATTGCATGAGGTTTGGCTTCTGCAAGCCAGAAGCAGAGATTCATTAGATCTTGTCCTATCTAACCTTTAATGGATACACATGTTCTTTACAGAAAAAAAAATTAGCATCCTTTATCACATGAGAGATTCTGTGGCTAAAGACTCTGAAAAACCAATTTTTATGGACAGACCGGGAGGTTCTGTAAAAACCTATGTATTTAAGGGAATAAATTATATGGACCCTGGAGGCCAAAATCAAGATTTTTGTTCTCTCATCTTCAGGTATTTCCACAATGACACTCAGAGATGGTTCAAAAGCAAATTTATTCCCTTAATTAAAATTCCACCTTTATTTGAAACTGGTTTTCCTCAGACAGGCATGTGAAAAATTTACAGGCAATACAGCTGATTATATGGGGAACAATTGGAATGCAAAACAGACTTGCAATCAAAGAAGAGGGCATATCTTTCCACAATTTATTAAAAGAAAACTTATCATTTTCTGTATGCACTGTCTTCTTTTCTGGTTATCTCCAACAGATTTTGCACATTTTTAATAGTACAAGATTGGCCAATAATGCCAATTTCTGCCTCAAGAATTTTTTTAATGGAAATTGATGAATCTTTCACACTCACACAAAAACTGCAACTTGGAGTGACTACAAATTTTGAAAATTCAAATTGGAGAGGTCTGCATAAATGATTTTGGGAACTGCTTTATCAATTTCTAATGGCTAAATGCAACAGTACAATATTTATTTGGTGAAATTTTAAATTTTTCACTATGTTTCAGCTGAAATTGTGCAACCATTTTGATGAAAAATAAGTGAATTTGTGTACAATGATATGTGGAAGGCAAGCAATAAGACCCACCCTGTAAGTTTGTTGAATTCATTCAAGGACAAAGTGATAATTACACCCTTGAATGAAAAATTTCAATAAATCAACAAATCATTTGTGGGTTTGATCCCTGGGGAAACTTATGATTCCATTTACATAGGCTTTTTTGCTGAAGAAAAACTACAAGCAGTCCCCATGGTTCTCATTCCCAAAATCAAATTTCTTTTGGATGAAGCCAATGGAATTGGATTTTCTTTTTTTTTTTGGTTTCAATTTCCAATTGAAAATTGATTTAGAGTTAGTGATAACCATCAAAAAATCCCAAGGCCAAAATTTCAATAAAATAGGTTTATTTTTGCCTACTAATGTATTTTCTCATTGTCAAATATATGCTGTGCTATCTAGTTCAAAATCTACCAAATCAGTTTTCAAAGCAAACCTAGCGCCAAATTCCAATTGTAATTTACAAAATTTAGTTTGTTGAATTTTTTTCAAGCTTGAGTAATTGCATGTGCTTGAAAAAGGGCAATAAAAATTTTACAATAAACATTAATGAAAGGCTTATTGGACTTTCAAAGGACATTAATTACAGTATTTTAATCCCATTTGGGCACATGGAAACATTGTTCCAATTTCTTTGTAGAGCAAAATTGTCACCAATGAAACCAATATTGGTACCTGACCAACCAGTTTGGGTGCCTTCTCAACCTCAACTTGGCTTGTGGCCAAATGAGATTGTTGCATTTTTTGGATCTTCTGAGCATCCTCCCTCTCCTTCTTAGTCAACATCACCATTTCCCGCGCTCTTCCATTTATTTTTTTTGTTATTCCTTTCCTGTCTCTTGAATGTCACTAGTACAAACCGCGCGACCACTTCTCTTCCTTTGGATCATATGTTGTGCCAGACCTTTTCTTAGCTTTTTGGACGATTAAAATCCCGCTTCTCTTTTATTTCAGCCCATTCAAGAAGGCTCCACTCGACCTACTCATATTGTTCTTCTCTTCTTCCTTTTTCCCTACTCAAAGACTCTTCCTTTTTCTTTTTTTTCTTATTCCTTTTCTTATCTCTTTATGCATTCACCCTAACTCTCTCAATCTTTCAACCTCAACCTTCCAACCTCAACCTCTTCTCAATTGTACTCTGTCTGGTAAGACTTCAACTCAATCTTGTCGCCTGGTCCACTGTTGCTCCTCAGTCCTAATCCTCTTTTATCTCCATAAAAAGAATCTCCTTTCTGTCTCCAACTTTTCTGTCTGTGTTTAGCTTCCTCTCTCAATCAACCTCAACTCAGCTCTGTGGTATCTTGATCCCTCTTGAAATTATCAATTCTTTGCGTTCTCTTGAATTACCTCAGAAATCTAACAGCATTTTTAATCAGTTCTGGGTAACACTCAAAGCTTGGCACATCAAGCAAATGGAATTGGAGAAAAGGGAGAAGCAAGAAATGGGAAAAAAAGCAAAATAAAATGAAATAAGAATGCATAAAGATTAAAGACATGAACTAGGATGGTACTGGAAAGAAAAAAAGATCAAGTTGAAAAGACAAGAAAAGGTAGAATATCACCTACTTCAAAGATTTCTTGGGGTGAGTGGTAACAAAGAAGGTGCAAAAAGCTTTGATGTTTTTCAAAGCAAGCTTGATCAGGTGCTAAAAAACTACCCCAATGCAACATGCCTGATCAAGTGCTCTGGGTGTTTACACAAGCCCCAATTGGCACATGAAAATCAGAACTTTTCTAGGTCCCCAAATGCATGTAAAACTCCATAAATTATAATCGGTGTGCCACAGAAATGTTTCATGTATTTACAGTTGGTAGACAATAATAATGGGACTGATTGACCCAAAACAGTCAGTTGATTTTCAAGCATTTGTTTCAAGCTAAATTTATCACTCAAAAAAAAGGCATTTAATTAAATTTATTCATAAGTTTATATATTTGAGCATCTGTAATTTAATTATAAAACAATTGTAATTTCAAAAAACATCAAATTATAATTCAAAAAAAAAATCTTATAAAGCACAAAAACCTTGAAAACATTCTGGAGAAAAAAAAATGAAAAATTCTGTACCATTGATATTCTTTCTTCTTTACAGGGGTGTTAGAGAGGATCAAAAGGAATCATTTAAATGAAAGAAAAATGAATTTTGAGGGTTTCTAAAAATAATTAAAACCAATTTTGATTGATCTTGATTTTTCAGTGCCTTGGTGAGATGGTAGCAATAATCTTGAGAGAGGTAGGTTGGAAGTCACAGAAACCAATGACAAATGTTCATTCAAACCTTTTATGTATCTGATGTTCATATTTTTAAGTTCTTTGCTTTTGGTCCACTTTGAGGTGCCTTGAGATGCTGGAGGCTATATTGGCTTGAGGTTGAATTGGGGTGGAGGTGGTTCACATTGTTCTGAAATTCATTCCAGCCGTCAAAGTTCTTCCCTCCTTGGATGGTTTGACCATCTTTATCTTCTGAAACAACCAATAACCCAAGGAGGACTAAATATCAAAAAAAAAAAACATGAATCAGAATCAAAGATGAAGAATGAGATTTCAGAAAGATTACTTACCATGTTTGTTTTTTTAATCAATCAAGCAGTCAGACATCAAAATCAAAAAACCAAGTTGGTGGCAATGTGGAAATTTGTCAACTGGAGTGGGAGCCCAAAAATGGGTTGGTAAACAGCAAGATTGATACACCCGGGGCTTCATCTACATTGTTTGAAGTACCCGGGTGTGTTTGGTTTAACAAACAGTTGCACAACTTTTGTCTAGCCACTGTACATACAAAGGGGGGACAAGAGTTGTCCCACTGTTTTGAAATGAGCCCAAGTGCCAACACTACCAAATTTGGAGTGCAGTCTGGACAAAATATCTCAGCACCCAACTTGATCTTTGTTCAATCTTCAGCTTCATGATCATTTTTGATATTGTCTATCTGATCAGGTAAGTTTCATTTTCCTTTCATTTCAAACTCTTTTTTAAAAAAAATATTGATTGATTTTTTGTTTTTTTTTTTATCCAATTAACTTGTGAAATGATCATCTGATTCCCAATTAATGATATATCCATGTCAGAAAAAGTAAAAAAAAGAAATATTGGATGAAGTCAAGGCATGCATTGTGGGGATGTACAAGGGTGGAATGTTGGGTAACAAGATCAGCAAGGAAATGGCACTCAACCACTACACAATCTATAGCCTTGTAAAACAATATAACCAACAGGGGACTGTTGAAAACCAAAATCAATTGGGTTTGCCATCAAAACTCATTAATTGGGATTTTTGGCAGCTTGGTTGCGTCTTGAGAGGCAAAAGAAGCTCCAAATTGAGAAAAATGGCCAATTCAATTGTGAAAAATGTCTTGACCAGGAAAATCCACCAATATTCCCATCACCTGGGCTATCACTGCTGATTTGCTGCAATTAAACCATTCTTGAATGGCTCCCACAAGAATCAGTGACTTGCCTTTGCTTGTGAACATCTTTATTGGACAATTGATGATTGGATGAAGGTCATCTGGACCAATGAGTTCTCCTTTGAAGTTGGTAAAAATACCCAGCAAGTCAATGTGTGGCAACTCCCCCATGAGAAGTTTGAATCAACCTACCTTTCCCCCACATTCAAGAGTGATCAAACAAAAATTATGATATGGGGTGCTTTCATGGGTGAAAGCACCTCTCCAATGGTTTTCATGCCTCCAAAAAGAAGGTTGGCAAAAAATTTCATTGAAATTGTTTACAATGGGGCTTTGGGGCCATGGCTTTCAACTATCAACCATCAAGATCCCATCCTGATGGAAGATGGTGCTGCAGTTCACAATGTAATGACGGGGAAAAGGTAACGCAGTCAGTGAGAGTCAAACCCACATCTTCCCATTGCATGTGGGATGCTCTAACCATTGAGCTATAACCGCTTGGTGCGAGGTGTACATCACAACACCCCCCCATACACCAAGCACCCATTTGGCGCGCCCTTTTTTACCCCATAGTCATGTGTCTTTATTCAATTTTATAGCATGATATTCAGCATGAATCAGGATGCTACAGCTGCAGTGCTGGGCTCATAACCTGTAATGACGGGGAAAAGGTAACGCAGTCAGTGGGAGTCAAACCCACATCTGCCCATTGCATGCGGGATGCTCTAACCATTGAGCTATAACCGCTTGGTGCAAGGTGTACATCACAACACACAAGGCCAAAATTTGAAAAAAGTGGCAAAACAAGAAAGGCCTCAAAAAACTAGAATGGCCAGCTCAATCACCAGACCTCAACCCCATTGCAAACGTTTGGCATACCATGAAGATCAACATGCAGAAATTATACCAACCAAAGCCCTGGGATGAGATGGAGAAGGCCCTCAAGAGTGCCTGGGATGATTTTCCAAAGCAGCAACTCATCCATCTCATTGATACCATGCCTGAACAAATGAAGCCAGTTGTTAAAGCTTCTAGTGGTTCTACCCAATGGTATAACTGCCTTTTTTCATTTTTCATTTCATTTTCCTTTCCATCATGATCCCCTATCAATCCTTACCAAGCATCAAAAAATTGTGATCATTTTTTTTTTTTTCCTTTTTTTTCTTTTTTTTTTTTTGGAATCCATATACAGAAAACCATGATCCAATTTTGGATTTCCTTCTTTGTAAAAAAAAAAACTGGTTTCAAATCAAAAAATTCATTGCTATGTAAACAACAGACACAAAATAACATAATCACTCCATTTTGTATTTGTTTTCTTTTTTTTAAAAAAAAAAAAAAAAACAAAAAAACAAAGAACCAAAAACAATACCAAAAAAAAAGGAGAAAAAAAAAACCAATCAGTCGGACAACCTTTGTCCCCCCCCCTGTACATACATATTCTGCGGGCGGTGCAGTTGCCCTATGCTTCCATGTATGGTATTGTCATACGGCTCTATGAGCCAGTCGACCTCCGCTTTCCAGGGAGTTATTTCGAGCTGATATTTTAAAGACCTAGCAGACCCTCAAGTATGATGATAGTGATTAGAATTCTGTCTATCCTCTCCCCTGCAGGGCTTTGGGGTTACTACGTGGTCAGAATCTCTAGCCTAGCCTAGCCTTCGCTCTCTCTCTCTCTCTCTCTCTCTCTCTCTCTCTCCCGCTCACCCTCTGTCGACTCTCTCCCTTTCTCCCTCTCCCTCTCTCTCTCTGTCTCTGCCGAGATAACCGGATGATTTTGAGTCTGGAAGGAGAATTAAGGATATCTACGGTATCATCGATAGATATTTATTTTTGAATTTTTCTCAGTGTTTGATCCGAAGGACACTCTAGGTTGCTTGCAGATATCGATTGCTTAAATAGAGGTTGAAGATAGAGAGAGAGAGAGGGTTACGGATACAGGGAAGGATGTTAGTCAGTGGTACATAAATCAATATTTATGTATCTCGATCTCATAGACAAATACCAGCCAGCTAGATCCATAGTTTCCGAGTCGAAGATGAAACGAGGAGATTGGAAGCTCGCCGGTCCGTGCGGGTATGTGTCTGATCGACAAGAATCGATGATGATCATGAGTAGAAGAGGGGGTATGGTATGAGCCGGACTGTCAGATGGTGTAAGTAAATATGTACAAGATTGTAAGTAAATATGAGGCGTGATGGATAGATAGATAGATAGACATGAGTGCATCCATAGGAAGATTCAAGTTTGGAGTCTGATGATCAAATCAAGATGAGATGATGAAGATGCCCCATTGGATGGGATGGGATGGGATGGGATGAGATGGGATGTTGGCGGGAATTGATAGGTGGGATAGATGACTTGGAAGGAGTGAAATCGAGCGTCGAGGTGAGGATCGAGATGTGCACAGTTGGGGTCATGATCACTATCAATCTCGCCTGGCTCCCTCCCCCTGGACGTTCCACGCGGCGTGTGGATGAAGTTTTAGATCGGCAATATCCAGGCCGGAAAAGACTGCTCGGCTCGTTTGGATGGTACAGTATCTGCACATAAGTACATACATACATACATATTTATACTTACTTGTTTACTTTGACATCTTCCATGGAGGAATGACTTCGATAGATAAGGTGGGTGAGTGTTAGTGTATCTCAACCATTCAAGGAATTAGTTAGCGATCAGTTCGATGGTCACGAAGGAAGTATAATTCGCCCATATTTCAGTCCATCTTAATTTCATTAACACTCGTCAAACCCATTTATTTAAATGCTTGGATGACCATCACGACTGACAGCTACTTACTCATGATGGCTTACCAGAGGAGATTCTGGATCAGTGACCAAAGACAGTAGATCCAAGGATACATATATACATATATATATATGTAGAACAACCCCATGCCGATAGCCCTCTCGAACGCCGACCGAGCGACCAAGTTATATCCTTCCTCCCGACCTTACTCATCTTGGCCGCAGTACTGAGACGAACGGTCTCCCCCCTCTTTAGTTCTAGTCTAGAACTCACCCACACCCACCGATTATCATCCTCGATTTCTGTCGTGTTCTCGAAGCAATCAACTAGTCTGAGGAAAAACCAAATCCTCCTAATTCTCATTCGGTTCCGGATTCCTTCCGGACTGAATCATCCACAAGCCAAGTGCAAGGATTGATGGTCATCCTCGCTTGATTCACTGACACTAGAACACAAGTAGTCTATAGTAGCAGTAGCCTTGGAAACAAACACCTTAAGAGTGCTGCCCGGATGGATTAGAAACCACCGATTGATCATCGACCAAAGCTCACTCAAAGATCAAACCACACTCCAACCAGAGTGTCATCATTCGAAACTTGAGCTGGGCGAGGGGCAAGCTGGTACATAGATACATGATACATACATATAGGTAGATAGATAGAGCCATCCAACCACCGCTCATCAATGATGGATGTGTGATGACCAAGCCTGGTGGATTGTTTGATCAAGTGCAGTCAGTTGACCCCTCAGTGAGCTCCCGATCAGGAAGCTTCGAAAGCTCGTAGCCAGACGAGGAGACATCCTTAGATCTCTCTAAGATCCCCTCGACTCGTTGAAAGATTACTACATCCCTATCTCCTCATCCTCCTCAACTTGTTGGGATCAAATTTGCCTCGTAGCCTTTAAATTTGTACCTCATCATTATCTTCGAGTGACTCGGTCCTTTGGCACGATGAAGATGTCCGCTCTGATCGATCTCATCGATCTCGATCGAAACCACCCATCCAATCCCTATCATCGTCAGTCATCCTTCCCCACTCTCTCCTTATAGGTCCCCATCAAGATCTACATTCGTTCCCCACGGATGGATCGATCATCATCCTCGTGCTCATGGGAGAGATTGCTCGAGTGACTGGTCGTCTTAGTCCCATCTAATCTCATCTCTCTTTCATTCCATCCTCCATCTTTCCATTTCCATCGTGTCAGCTCGAAGACCCAGCGAATCCGATCAGGTCATCGATCATCGATCACCCCCATCCTCCTCCCTACTCTCACTCTCACTCTCCTCTCCCTCCTCCTCATCTTCAACCTTGGTCTCATCCAACTCGAATCCTTCCCCTTCCTCCTCCTCCTCCTCATCATCATCACCCTCGAAACGAACCACCAATACCACTACCACCACGGCAGAAGCATCATCCCCACCACTACCGTCACCATCGCCATCCGTCGACTCCGATCGATTATTCCATTCCTTCAAGTCCACCCTATGGTTCTCATTTTGTCAACTCTTCTCCTTACTATGGTCCTGGGTATACTCGTTCATCCAAAACATCATCATCCTACTCTTTACTCGTCCCATGCCATCCTGTAACGTGAACCCCTCCTCATCCTCCCCCCTCGATCAACCCATCGCCAGGGTTGCCATCATCGGTGCCGGTATCACCGGTATCTCCTCGGCCGCTCACTTCCTATCGAACCGATTCGAGGTCGTCATCTTTGAGCAGTCTGATTCGATCGGTGGAATCTGGTCGAGAGT
The DNA here is from genome assembly GCA_025617555.3 of Puccinia polysora. Classification (NCBI taxonomy): domain Eukaryota; kingdom Fungi; phylum Basidiomycota; class Pucciniomycetes; order Pucciniales; family Pucciniaceae; genus Puccinia; species Puccinia polysora. The sequence goes on along the minus strand of CM062638.1, from coordinate 12,311,278 downwards.
CAATAGGTCAGTCAGTCTCCAGATTCCTCTCCATGATCCTTCCAACCATCATCTCCCTAGAGCAATAACGATCGACCGTGCATCCTCCAACACTTTGACACCGGCGAGTGTGTATGTACATACATCCTGGTATGCATATATGCCCAGTGGTCGATGTACATAAGTGCATACTCCCCTCGATGCGAGTCGGGCGAACGCCATACTGTCATGGATGATATCATTATCATGACACTCACTATATCCATACATCCAGGCTGACTCATCCTCCAACCCTTTCTCTCATCTACCATCCCCAGTACGTCATCCTTGCAATTAGACTCGTTCATGTACAGGTTTCATCCTTCTATCAAGTGGTCCAATTCATTCCCGGTCAAAAAAGTTAAGCACCCTTGATTCATCAATTTCTTCAGGACGCATGGATAGGTGGGGTGTACATCCATACACTCATCATCTGCCAGCCTGACGATCAAGTTAAACCGTGATCATCGACACCCTAACAGATATATATATTTATATTTATACATATTTACATATATGTCGCTTCCAATCGATTCTGTTACCTCCTCATAATTAATTCCTGCTGACAATGATCCCCGCTTGATTCGATCGATCACCTTGACAACAGGGTGAAATCTTGGGTCAACTTAAGAAAGTTTGGAATAACTACCAACTCAGTTCGCGTACTCGGTTTAACGTCAGTATTCCCCGGCAGCCGCCGTTGCCCTCCAGGACCTCTCTTCTTGGATCACTTATCTATTTGTCGCAATTCTTGCCTCCGACAGTTCACCGTCGAACAAGTTAGTCGCCAGAAAAATTTCGACGGTCGTCCGTCTAAGTGGATCATCAACAATGGCGCCGAGGGCCTCTTTGATGCCGTCGTCGTTGCCATCGGTACCTGCGGTCCCCCCGAAAGAGTGGCCTTCAAAGGTCGCGACACTTTTACTGGTACTATGGTTCATTCCAGTGAGTTGGATCGAGTCGATTGGAATGCCAAACGAGTGGCAGTCCTTGGTGGTGGCGCTAGTGCCGTAGAAGCCCTCGAGTTGGCCGTCCAGTCTGGTTGTGCTACCCCTGCGGTCTTGGTCACCCGAACCGATAAGGTATGGTATATTCCTTGCCATGCTGGATCGGTGTTTGATCTTTTCAAGACAATGGTGTATCCACTGGGTAGACCTTCATCCCTTCCCTCTCAACCTTGAGCCCTCAAGCACAAAAATAAACTTGAAGCATAAACTCGAACTAATTCTTGCTGCTTTGACAGTGGTTCATCCCCCGAAACATCATCCTAGGAACTATCCTTGCCTTGAATCCCCTCGGAATTCCAAGTATCCTCGATAAGATGGCGGAAAAGCTTGTCCGGAAATTTCACTATGGTTCCGATCTGGAATGGATGAGCCCAGCTGCCTACAACGGCAAACCGGCTGCACGCTTGTATAGCAAAACGCCGATCGTCAATGGCGAATTCCTTAATTTGGTCCGTCAACGTCGCGCTCATTATGTGCGAGCAAAGGTGAGCTTGGTTCGGTCAGAAAATCGTCTCAGGAAACCTCTGACTTTCGTTCTTGACCCATGTACACTTTTGATCACTCTAACCTCAGATCAACCGAATCCTACCCGCTGGAATCGAGATCCAGAGTTTCTCCTCCCAAGAGCCTGAAGTGATTCCAGTTGACGTGATTGTTGAGGTAAGAGACGGCGACTGAGTTCTTGATTGGGCCAACAAAAAAAGAAAAGTTAAATGTGCTGACTGGAATTGACTCGGCTCACTCAAGGCAACTGGTTACAAGCGACCCAGCTTAGACTTTTTACCTTGCCAGAAGTTATTCCAAGGAGCCCAATCACCCGACCAATATGCGCCTCCGAATTTATACTTGCAAAGTTTCGTGCCGAACGATTGGAGTTGCCTGATGACTAATGCGGGCTACTATGAAGGAATCGGCACTGTTGGTCATAATCACATAGGTATTCAATCCCCAGTGCTCTCGTTGGTATGGGTATGGATTGATTCATTGACTGATTGACGGACGTGTTTAACTTGACTGGTCCAGGCATCTTGTCTAGAATTCTGATGATGTTCTTCGTCGATCCCAAGACGGCTCCTAACAGTAAGTGATCTCGGACGTTCTGCCAGTGTGGGGGCTCGTACTGAATCATTCTTTGCATTCATAGCTACGGAGATGCGTGGATGGGTCGATCGGATGACAGCCCGAAAGGGCTCTCTACACTTTTTCACGTGAGGCCATATCATTGCTCTTCAAGTTGTAGGATCATCCAGCTGGCTGATTTTTGACCCCTTGATATTAAAATCAGGTACTCTGAACTATCCATCTGGTTGACATTCTTCTTACTCTCAAATCCACGAAGATGGGCCTGGTTGATTTTTGTCGGGACCGGTTGGGGTTTGTCCAGTCGTTTTTTTTTCTTCATTGAAACGCACCGTGACTGGTGCTTGACTGACTGAACTGATAAAACTCATGTCATTTTCAAAAATGGTCAATCTCTCAATCGATTCAAAAGGGGGACTTGGAAGTCATAAGATCAAGACGTCGTAATCGAACAGTTTGAGTAGTCATGGTCCACGTCGCACCGACCGATTGACGCCCCCCCCCCCCCCCAGCTGCATCACTTTTTGACCAGGGTGCGATTCACTCATACTCAAGATGATCTTGTGACATGGTCGTCAACAATCTATATGTTGGTATCAATGCGAACGTGCCTTGGATTTTTTTTTCCTCTATTTTTTTATTAGCTCGCATCGTCATCTTGACGACGTGCTAATTTTAAAAATCAAGAACCAAAAAAAAAGAAGAAAAAAAGGAAGAAAAAGGCAAGAGAAAAGAAGAAAAGGAAATGAAAGAAAGACCCCCCAAAAACATATTGGTCCGGGAGAAGATTCTGCTTGATCGCCCATTCGTGTACTTGTTGCTCACTACACTACATCTATCATGTGTAGACCCGACATGTTTGTTTTTAAGTGCAATTTCGCCTATGGCATTGCGCGCCATGAAAATTTCTACCCACATAGATGTCTCAATAAGATACATGTCTGTATGTGTATCTATTTTTACCCACAGGGTTTTTTTTTTTTTTTTTTTAGAAAATCATGCAACAAAAGCAAATCAAGATCCTACACGTTACATTAACATCCAGTTGTTTGCAAATGTTGAAATTGTTCATTGCGCTTCATCACCTAGGTCTCCTCCTCCATGTTCTATGCGCCAACCTACTGGTTGTTTTATCTCCTATTGACCCTCAATCTGATAGTTGTTCGTTGCTCGTTGCTCTACATTGTGCGGTTCAGTCCTCTGGTGGCTGTTATTATTGTGTAATGTCCCCTCTTCAACTGTTTCAGCGTTCGCATGATGATCTTTGTCTCCCTTCAGACCTCTGGCTGTCGATTATCTGTTGTCTCAACCTTGTGGATGAGGACTATCGTGCCATTCTCCCCCCTGCTAGCCTTATGGCTGCTTTGTCCGTCTCTATCGATACTTCCTCATGCCTGTGAAATGGGATCCATGGTCTGCTGATCAGTCACACACCGCTCGTGAAATAGATCTCTTCTCTCAACGCAGTCTACTATCCTTACGGATTCTCTCTCTGGTGTCTGTCCGATCTTCATCGTTTGATGCACTTGAGGCCCGGGGGTGATCAGCTATGAAGAGTTGAGACTCCCTTTTTTTTTTTGAGCTCAGCTGTCTCGTATCAACCTTTGATGATTTACTTCTTCTTCACACCTCAACTAACTCATTCGCTTCTTCGTTGTGCTGATGACCCAACACCCTAGCCTGAGTTCTTCTTGCGAGCTACGCTTTCCCGCTACCTCCTAGAGTTTTAGTAAGTATCTCACCTTCCATGGGTCGATTGAGTTCTTCTTGTACCCTATCTTGATCGCCTCGTGCTCTGACTCTGGTCATCGGATCCGGTGTACTGTATGTACATACTTACAGTGGGGGGGGGACAAAAGTTGTCCCACTTATTGATTTTTTTTTTTTTTTTTTTTGTGAATCAGTTTTGGTTTGCCATTTTCCCAACAGAAAAAAAAAAAAAAACATAGAAAAAATAAAAAAAAACATGGGGGGATTGTATAATTTCATGCCTTTTAATCATGTAGTAGTTAATCTAATCAATTAAAATTGGGTAATGTTAAATTCGCAGCACATTTGAGCCGTGTGGCATGCTACACAACTACAACCAAGTTGTGTAGCCTCCACACAACTTGACTGCATTTGTGTAGCCCCCACATGACGGTTCAGTTTTGTGTGGCACCATGCACGACTACATTCAAGTTGTGTGGGGTTGTACATAACTCAAATCTAGTTGTGTTCCATGACACAACTAAAAGAATTGCGGGCCAAAAAAAAAAATAAACTAAAATAAACTAAATAAAAATACAAAAAAAAAAAAAGAAAAGAAAAGAAATCAACCAAAAAATCAAAAAAATGTTGATTTTTTGGTTTAAAAAAAAAAACAAAAATATAAAATATAAAATATAAAATAAAATAAAAATAAGTAAATTCTTGCACAACCCTGGGGTGGTTGTATACCCCCATACACAGGTCTAAATGGTTGTGTACAGGGATACAAAAATCAAAAATGCCCATTATGGGGGGGTATATGCCCCCCCAGGGGTTGCCCATGTTTGGAACAACTGTTTGGAGTAGTGTATGCGCCCCCACACGTTGATTGGGTCATGTGGGGCCCTACACAGCTCCCACACAACTGGGAGTCATGAATTTATCATCACCCATTAAAATCACCTAGTTTTTTTTTTTTTTTAAAAAAAAAAAAAAAAAAACATAAAAAAATAGAATAATGATATAAAAATCAAGTCTGAAAATGGGGTAAAGTGTCCTTTGGTTTACATTGTTCCAAAAAAAAAAAAAAAAAAAAAAAAATCTGGATCATTGATTTTTTTTTTTTTGATGCGTAAAATGAATGGATAGGAGACTGTTGGGGATAGGAAAAAGGCAAAGAAAAGGGGGGGTCTACCAATGAGTAGAACCACCACCTGCTTTCACAACAGCTTTCATTTGTTGAGGCATGATTTCAACAAGATAAATGGGCTTCTGCTCTGGAAAATTGTCCAAGGCACTCTTCATGTCCTTCTCCATCTCATTCAGGTTGGTTGGTTGGTGTAATTTTTGGATTTTGCTCTTCAAGCTGTACCAAACGTTCTCAATGGGGTTGAGGTCTGGTGATTGAGCTGGCCATTGTAGTTTTTGGATTCCTTTTTCATTTTGCCACTGTTTGAAAAATTATGCCTTGTGAACCACAGCACCATCTTCCTCCAATAGGATTGGATCTTGATGGTTGATTTTTGAAATCCAAGGTCCCAGAGAACCTTTTTAAACAATCTCAGTGAAATCTTTGGCCTTTTGTATTTTTGGGGGCATTAGAAGAAGAAGTGTAGAGGAGCTTTCAGCAATGAACACACTCCATATCATGATTGCTTTTGGACTACTCTTGAGTGTGGGGGCAGGCAGTTTGATTTGTACTTCTTGTTTGGGAGTCTCCAGATGCTGAGTTACTGGGTTTTCTCTCCAAATTCAAAGGATGATTCATCAGTCCAAATTAACTCCATCCAGTTTCTTACCATCCAACATAGATGGGCATGAGAAAATGAAAGGCATCAAGTCTGGTGTCTCTTGTTCAGGAAGATTTTTGTGCAGAAAATTGGAAGCAATAGCCAATCCTACAAGCATGTTTTTGAAGTGTTCTTTTTAAGAAACTCATGATGATTGAATTTACCAGTTCATTGAGTTTGATTATTCCCTTGCTTCTAAAAACACAACTGACCTTGAAAAGGTCTCAATTAGTCAACTTGGATGGTCAACCCAATTGTCTGTGATTTTCAACTGTGCCTTGTTCATTGTAAGATTGTATGATTCTGTAGATTTTGTATTTCTTGATGCCCAGTTGGTTGCTGATATTTTTTCCCAACACTCCTCCTTTGTAAATCCTCACAATGTTTTCCTTCACCTCATTGGATATCCCTTTTTTCTTCAATTTGTTCAACATGGACCTATGAAAAATTTGACATGAGAAAAAACAAACAGGTCAGATGACCAGAAAATGATCACAAAAAAGTAAAATAAAAATAAAAATGAAAATCGGAATTGTCTCAAATAGGTTGAAAGACTGACTTGATTGGATTGAAAAAATCAAAAATGGTCATGAAGCCAAAATCAAAGAGGATTTTAGGTTGGATTTTCAATTGAGATTGCACAAACCACACTCCAGATTTGCTGTTGTCTGCAACCACAAGCATTTTGAAACAGTAGTTTGAATTTCCTACCCCCACTGTGCATAAAATAGACTACTTCCATGCTTGGAATGAGATACTTGGTTGGAACTGGATGGTTGATAGTAAGCACATGGGTGATGTTAAATTCACGTCTCCAACCGTGTGGTAGTTGTGTAGGGCTCTACACGGCTCAAATGAGCCGTGGGGGCCCCAAGACGACTACAAAGGGCAGTTTCAAACATGCGCAACCCCCAGGGGTTGTGTAGGAGCCGTGTAACGCCCAAAAACAGCTCATTTGAGCCATGTACCCCTGTAAACGGCTCAAATGAGCCGTGTTTGGGGGTGCATGACCCATTGGAAATTGGGCCAGAATATTGGGCACCCCCTGGACCACACTTGGGTTCTTTCAACCCAAATTTGGGATTAAAGAATACTTTTTCAGACTTTTTTTTCACACCTAGCAATCTCAAAGAGACATTAAAGTGAAACTCAAGTGAAATTAAAGTGAAAACTCAAATCATAAATCATATAAAAATCTGCAACCAATTCTTTCTCAACTCAAAAGTGAGAAAACTTTGTTTGATCAATTGAAAGTTGGATTGAATACTGAAGTATACCATTGCATTTTTTTGAATGGGAACAGTGGCAAGCCCTCCTTCTTCTGACATGGCTGCTTGGAAGGTCTACATTGATAGTGCCATCAACAAAGCTTTGGAAAAATAAAAAAAGGATTTGGGTAATGAAAAATTGGAAGCCCCAATTGCATCCTCATCAAGGGTGACAATTGAGGAACAAAATGATTCACAAATGGACATGAACGCTGGTGGTGAGTAACATTTTATGTTACTGGTCTTTGCCATATTTAATTTGATTGAAACTGATGGATTGCATGCCATCAATATAACTATTTAACTATGGCAGATCCACTTGACCCACCTCCCTTGAGAGCTTTTACTACTAGGGAAGAGGCACAAAGCTATTTTCAAACATGGGCAATGAAGCATGGTTACGCTTTAACAGTTTTCAACTCAAAGCGTGAACAATATGTGGATTTAGCCTTTGATAGATATGGTTCCTATTCAGGAAATCTTCTTACCAAACGGTCTAGACCAACTCACACAAGGAAGGTTGGGTGCAATTTTTTAATCCATGCAAGTTGCACAAAGGTAGACCCCTTGTGGCGCCTCTCCCCATCAACCATCTGAACATCCCTCTGTGCATCCTCAAATGAGGAGAATCTTGGGGGTGGCCTTAGACAATCTAGTAGAAGGCATGAATGATGGGCTAAATATGTTACAACTGAAGAGAAAATTGAGCAAGATTGATGGGGGGGATTATGTTGATGACCCAACAATCTATAAGAATAAGCAGAAGGTAATGCTTTCAGGACTAAATTGAAAAAGTGTTATGGAGGTACTCTATGAACAGCTTGAAGAAAAAAGTTGGATTCACCAGTCAAAGTTCAGTGGAGAGGGTCACTTGGAGGCCCTGTACTTAGCACATCCAGAGTCAGTAAAGCTTTCAAAAAAATTCCATCATATTTCTATGTTGGATTGTACTTATAAAAAAAATAAGTACAAAACCCCACTATTGCATGTTGTAGGAATGACATCCGATTGCAAACCTTTCACAAAAGCTCTTGTTTTTATAACAAAATAAATGTTGGAGTTCTACAGTTGTTCTGTAAATTCATTAAAGGAGTTGGCTGATGGTCCTGAGAGACTTCCAAAAGTCTTTGTGACGGACCGTGAAAAAGCTCTTATTTGTGCAATTGAAACTAGTTTCCCAGAGTCATCAAGACAATGTTGCACTTGGAACTTGTCTAAAAACATACAAGCAAACTTTAAAGTGTGCTTTTTTAATAACGTTTAAGGATGGAAAAGATTTATGAAACTGTGGGAAAATTATGGGGCCTCAAAGACCAAGGAGGAGGCAGAGGTCAATGATGCAGAACTCATAGTAGGTCCAAATCACTTCTTCTTATTCTTCCTAGTTTTGGGTTCTGACCTTTTGACTTGTGTAGTGTTTCTTCAAAGACTATGAGGATGTACTCAAGTATATGGAAAATAAAATTTTCCCATCAAATAGACGTTTGTAACAGCATGGACTTGTATAAAACCAGATTTTGGAAAAAAAAAAACAACTTCTTGGCTTGAAGGGGCCCATGAAACTCTCAAACAATTCCTTGCAAACTCTTTGGGAAACCTGTTGGATGTTTGGAAAAGTCTTGAAAGAAAAGTTTCAAATCAAATTAAATCAGTTCATGAATCAATTTATAAATCTCAAATTAAGTTAGGGACAGTTATTCCACCTGAACTGTTACCATTGGGTTACAAATTTTCTTTAGAGGCAATCCATCTTGTTAGGGAACAATTCTAGAAGTTCAAATGTGATCATGATGGAAAAGTCTGCACCAAGTCATATTTCAAGACTATGGGTTTGCCCTGTTCCCACCAAATAGGTGATTGTCTAGCATTCAGAGGATCCATGATACCCAAAGATGTTCATCCTCAGTGGAGGTTGGACTATGACCCTTGCAGTTCTTGTTCTGTAAGTTGGCTTAAGTTGGATTGTTCAAATCACTATGTGATTAATGCTTTTTGATTAATGAATCCTAATTCACTAATGGTTTATCCTTTTGAATTTTTCCAGTTCAATGTTGATGAAATGCTAAGCATTACTCTGTTACGTGAAAACATCAATGCAATGATCTTGGAATCTCCAGATCATGAGCAAAGCGGCCTATTGAAGTATATCATTCAGAAGATTACAAAATATCAATCAAAGCCAAGACTTGAACCTAAAGTCTTACAATCAAGTAGGGGCAGGCCAAAATTTACAGATACACAGCAAGAATCATCTTAGTTTGAACTTTTTTAAAAACAACTCAAGGGGGAAAAAAGAACTAGGAATGCTCCAAACAAGAAAAGACAAAAGATTGTAAGTCTTTTCTTTTGGGATATGTTCATTTTTTTGGTTTAATGAACTTAGTTACTAACTAATGATGAATTGATAGTCAAAGTTGGAAGAATGTGAATCTGAATTTCATAGTTCAGAGGAAGAGACTGAAAGTTAATCAGGATCACTTAATTTGGAATCAGAATCCTCTTCAGAGGAAGAGAACAAGCAGCAAAGCTCAACCAGAAGCTCATCTTTGGTGAGTATTCATTTCATTGATCCAATTAAAGAAATGAATACTAAGTTAGTTTTAATGATAGGAACCAAACGTGAAATACCTCAATCAAATACCCTTTGAATTCCATAAGTTCTTGGGCAAGGTTTGGGATCCAATTGGAGATGGGAATTGCGGATTTAGAGTCATTTCTAAATCACTTGGTTATGAAGAACATGGTTGGTTTAAAGTTAAGAAAGAAATGATTGAAACACTAGAGAAAAATAAAGCATGCTACATTAAGATGCTTGGTGGTTCAAAAGGAGGTTGAAAAGATTAAACAAAGACTTGATGTTGAAGACATCAATGAAAAGATTCCCTCCTCAAAATGGCTGGCTAAATTAGACATGGGTCAAATTATAGCAGACACATATTCCAAACCTATATGTTTCATTTAATTGGAGTCATGTGATACTTATACTGCAATGAAAAATGGTGTTACTGATCAATCAGATCCAATTTTCATTTAATTTGTAAACAATAACAACTGGGTTCTATTAGTAGTTGAGGT
>CM062638.1:12078117-12301251 GCA_025617555.3 Puccinia polysora | reverse complement strand
AGCTCGCCGGTCCGTGCGGGTATGTGTCTGATCGACAAGAATCGATGATGATCATGAGTAGAAGAGGGGGTATGGTATGAGCCGGACTGTCAGATGGTGTAAGTAAATATGTACAAGATTGTAAGTAAATATGAGGCGTGATGGATAGATAGATAGATAGACATGAGTGCATCCATAGGAAGATTCAAGTTTGGAGTCTGATGATCAAATCAAGATGAGATGATGAAGATGCCCCATTGGATGGGATGGGATGGGATGGGATGAGATGGGATGTTGGCGGGAATTGATAGGTGGGATAGATGACTTGGAAGGAGTGAAATCGAGCGTCGAGGTGAGGATCGAGATGTGCACAGTTGGGGTCATGATCACTATCAATCTCGCCTGGCTCCCTCCCCCTGGACGTTCCACGCGGCGTGTGGATGAAGTTTTAGATCGGCAATATCCAGGCCGGAAAAGACTGCTCGGCTCGTTTGGATGGTACAGTATCTGCACATAAGTACATACATACATACATATTTATACTTACTTGTTTACTTTGACATCTTCCATGGAGGAATGACTTCGATAGATAAGGTGGGTGAGTGTTAGTGTATCTCAACCATTCAAGGAATTAGTTAGCGATCAGTTCGATGGTCACGAAGGAAGTATAATTCGCCCATATTTCAGTCCATCTTAATTTCATTAACACTCGTCAAACCCATTTATTTAAATGCTTGGATGACCATCACGACTGACAGCTACTTACTCATGATGGCTTACCAGAGGAGATTCTGGATCAGTGACCAAAGACAGTAGATCCAAGGATACATATATACATATATATATATGTAGAACAACCCCATGCCGATAGCCCTCTCGAACGCCGACCGAGCGACCAAGTTATATCCTTCCTCCCGACCTTACTCATCTTGGCCGCAGTACTGAGACGAACGGTCTCCCCCCTCTTTAGTTCTAGTCTAGAACTCACCCACACCCACCGATTATCATCCTCGATTTCTGTCGTGTTCTCGAAGCAATCAACTAGTCTGAGGAAAAACCAAATCCTCCTAATTCTCATTCGGTTCCGGATTCCTTCCGGACTGAATCATCCACAAGCCAAGTGCAAGGATTGATGGTCATCCTCGCTTGATTCACTGACACTAGAACACAAGTAGTCTATAGTAGCAGTAGCCTTGGAAACAAACACCTTAAGAGTGCTGCCCGGATGGATTAGAAACCACCGATTGATCATCGACCAAAGCTCACTCAAAGATCAAACCACACTCCAACCAGAGTGTCATCATTCGAAACTTGAGCTGGGCGAGGGGCAAGCTGGTACATAGATACATGATACATACATATAGGTAGATAGATAGAGCCATCCAACCACCGCTCATCAATGATGGATGTGTGATGACCAAGCCTGGTGGATTGTTTGATCAAGTGCAGTCAGTTGACCCCTCAGTGAGCTCCCGATCAGGAAGCTTCGAAAGCTCGTAGCCAGACGAGGAGACATCCTTAGATCTCTCTAAGATCCCCTCGACTCGTTGAAAGATTACTACATCCCTATCTCCTCATCCTCCTCAACTTGTTGGGATCAAATTTGCCTCGTAGCCTTTAAATTTGTACCTCATCATTATCTTCGAGTGACTCGGTCCTTTGGCACGATGAAGATGTCCGCTCTGATCGATCTCATCGATCTCGATCGAAACCACCCATCCAATCCCTATCATCGTCAGTCATCCTTCCCCACTCTCTCCTTATAGGTCCCCATCAAGATCTACATTCGTTCCCCACGGATGGATCGATCATCATCCTCGTGCTCATGGGAGAGATTGCTCGAGTGACTGGTCGTCTTAGTCCCATCTAATCTCATCTCTCTTTCATTCCATCCTCCATCTTTCCATTTCCATCGTGTCAGCTCGAAGACCCAGCGAATCCGATCAGGTCATCGATCATCGATCACCCCCATCCTCCTCCCTACTCTCACTCTCACTCTCCTCTCCCTCCTCCTCATCTTCAACCTTGGTCTCATCCAACTCGAATCCTTCCCCTTCCTCCTCCTCCTCCTCATCATCATCACCCTCGAAACGAACCACCAATACCACTACCACCACGGCAGAAGCATCATCCCCACCACTACCGTCACCATCGCCATCCGTCGACTCCGATCGATTATTCCATTCCTTCAAGTCCACCCTATGGTTCTCATTTTGTCAACTCTTCTCCTTACTATGGTCCTGGGTATACTCGTTCATCCAAAACATCATCATCCTACTCTTTACTCGTCCCATGCCATCCTGTAACGTGAACCCCTCCTCATCCTCCCCCCTCGATCAACCCATCGCCAGGGTTGCCATCATCGGTGCCGGTATCACCGGTATCTCCTCGGCCGCTCACTTCCTATCGAACCGATTCGAGGTCGTCATCTTTGAGCAGTCTGATTCGATCGGTGGAATCTGGTCGAGAGTCAATAGGTCAGTCAGTCTCCAGATTCCTCTCCATGATCCTTCCAACCATCATCTCCCTAGAGCAATAACGATCGACCGTGCATCCTCCAACACTTTGACACCGGCGAGTGTGTATGTACATACATCCTGGTATGCATATATGCCCAGTGGTCGATGTACATAAGTGCATACTCCCCTCGATGCGAGTCGGGCGAACGCCATACTGTCATGGATGATATCATTATCATGACACTCACTATATCCATACATCCAGGCTGACTCATCCTCCAACCCTTTCTCTCATCTACCATCCCCAGTACGTCATCCTTGCAATTAGACTCGTTCATGTACAGGTTTCATCCTTCTATCAAGTGGTCCAATTCATTCCCGGTCAAAAAAGTTAAGCACCCTTGATTCATCAATTTCTTCAGGACGCATGGATAGGTGGGGTGTACATCCATACACTCATCATCTGCCAGCCTGACGATCAAGTTAAACCGTGATCATCGACACCCTAACAGATATATATATTTATATTTATACATATTTACATATATGTCGCTTCCAATCGATTCTGTTACCTCCTCATAATTAATTCCTGCTGACAATGATCCCCGCTTGATTCGATCGATCACCTTGACAACAGGGTGAAATCTTGGGTCAACTTAAGAAAGTTTGGAATAACTACCAACTCAGTTCGCGTACTCGGTTTAACGTCAGTATTCCCCGGCAGCCGCCGTTGCCCTCCAGGACCTCTCTTCTTGGATCACTTATCTATTTGTCGCAATTCTTGCCTCCGACAGTTCACCGTCGAACAAGTTAGTCGCCAGAAAAATTTCGACGGTCGTCCGTCTAAGTGGATCATCAACAATGGCGCCGAGGGCCTCTTTGATGCCGTCGTCGTTGCCATCGGTACCTGCGGTCCCCCCGAAAGAGTGGCCTTCAAAGGTCGCGACACTTTTACTGGTACTATGGTTCATTCCAGTGAGTTGGATCGAGTCGATTGGAATGCCAAACGAGTGGCAGTCCTTGGTGGTGGCGCTAGTGCCGTAGAAGCCCTCGAGTTGGCCGTCCAGTCTGGTTGTGCTACCCCTGCGGTCTTGGTCACCCGAACCGATAAGGTATGGTATATTCCTTGCCATGCTGGATCGGTGTTTGATCTTTTCAAGACAATGGTGTATCCACTGGGTAGACCTTCATCCCTTCCCTCTCAACCTTGAGCCCTCAAGCACAAAAATAAACTTGAAGCATAAACTCGAACTAATTCTTGCTGCTTTGACAGTGGTTCATCCCCCGAAACATCATCCTAGGAACTATCCTTGCCTTGAATCCCCTCGGAATTCCAAGTATCCTCGATAAGATGGCGGAAAAGCTTGTCCGGAAATTTCACTATGGTTCCGATCTGGAATGGATGAGCCCAGCTGCCTACAACGGCAAACCGGCTGCACGCTTGTATAGCAAAACGCCGATCGTCAATGGCGAATTCCTTAATTTGGTCCGTCAACGTCGCGCTCATTATGTGCGAGCAAAGGTGAGCTTGGTTCGGTCAGAAAATCGTCTCAGGAAACCTCTGACTTTCGTTCTTGACCCATGTACACTTTTGATCACTCTAACCTCAGATCAACCGAATCCTACCCGCTGGAATCGAGATCCAGAGTTTCTCCTCCCAAGAGCCTGAAGTGATTCCAGTTGACGTGATTGTTGAGGTAAGAGACGGCGACTGAGTTCTTGATTGGGCCAACAAAAAAAGAAAAGTTAAATGTGCTGACTGGAATTGACTCGGCTCACTCAAGGCAACTGGTTACAAGCGACCCAGCTTAGACTTTTTACCTTGCCAGAAGTTATTCCAAGGAGCCCAATCACCCGACCAATATGCGCCTCCGAATTTATACTTGCAAAGTTTCGTGCCGAACGATTGGAGTTGCCTGATGACTAATGCGGGCTACTATGAAGGAATCGGCACTGTTGGTCATAATCACATAGGTATTCAATCCCCAGTGCTCTCGTTGGTATGGGTATGGATTGATTCATTGACTGATTGACGGACGTGTTTAACTTGACTGGTCCAGGCATCTTGTCTAGAATTCTGATGATGTTCTTCGTCGATCCCAAGACGGCTCCTAACAGTAAGTGATCTCGGACGTTCTGCCAGTGTGGGGGCTCGTACTGAATCATTCTTTGCATTCATAGCTACGGAGATGCGTGGATGGGTCGATCGGATGACAGCCCGAAAGGGCTCTCTACACTTTTTCACGTGAGGCCATATCATTGCTCTTCAAGTTGTAGGATCATCCAGCTGGCTGATTTTTGACCCCTTGATATTAAAATCAGGTACTCTGAACTATCCATCTGGTTGACATTCTTCTTACTCTCAAATCCACGAAGATGGGCCTGGTTGATTTTTGTCGGGACCGGTTGGGGTTTGTCCAGTCGTTTTTTTTTCTTCATTGAAACGCACCGTGACTGGTGCTTGACTGACTGAACTGATAAAACTCATGTCATTTTCAAAAATGGTCAATCTCTCAATCGATTCAAAAGGGGGACTTGGAAGTCATAAGATCAAGACGTCGTAATCGAACAGTTTGAGTAGTCATGGTCCACGTCGCACCGACCGATTGACGCCCCCCCCCCCCCCAGCTGCATCACTTTTTGACCAGGGTGCGATTCACTCATACTCAAGATGATCTTGTGACATGGTCGTCAACAATCTATATGTTGGTATCAATGCGAACGTGCCTTGGATTTTTTTTTCCTCTATTTTTTTATTAGCTCGCATCGTCATCTTGACGACGTGCTAATTTTAAAAATCAAGAACCAAAAAAAAAGAAGAAAAAAAGGAAGAAAAAGGCAAGAGAAAAGAAGAAAAGGAAATGAAAGAAAGACCCCCCAAAAACATATTGGTCCGGGAGAAGATTCTGCTTGATCGCCCATTCGTGTACTTGTTGCTCACTACACTACATCTATCATGTGTAGACCCGACATGTTTGTTTTTAAGTGCAATTTCGCCTATGGCATTGCGCGCCATGAAAATTTCTACCCACATAGATGTCTCAATAAGATACATGTCTGTATGTGTATCTATTTTTACCCACAGGGTTTTTTTTTTTTTTTTTTTAGAAAATCATGCAACAAAAGCAAATCAAGATCCTACACGTTACATTAACATCCAGTTGTTTGCAAATGTTGAAATTGTTCATTGCGCTTCATCACCTAGGTCTCCTCCTCCATGTTCTATGCGCCAACCTACTGGTTGTTTTATCTCCTATTGACCCTCAATCTGATAGTTGTTCGTTGCTCGTTGCTCTACATTGTGCGGTTCAGTCCTCTGGTGGCTGTTATTATTGTGTAATGTCCCCTCTTCAACTGTTTCAGCGTTCGCATGATGATCTTTGTCTCCCTTCAGACCTCTGGCTGTCGATTATCTGTTGTCTCAACCTTGTGGATGAGGACTATCGTGCCATTCTCCCCCCTGCTAGCCTTATGGCTGCTTTGTCCGTCTCTATCGATACTTCCTCATGCCTGTGAAATGGGATCCATGGTCTGCTGATCAGTCACACACCGCTCGTGAAATAGATCTCTTCTCTCAACGCAGTCTACTATCCTTACGGATTCTCTCTCTGGTGTCTGTCCGATCTTCATCGTTTGATGCACTTGAGGCCCGGGGGTGATCAGCTATGAAGAGTTGAGACTCCCTTTTTTTTTTTGAGCTCAGCTGTCTCGTATCAACCTTTGATGATTTACTTCTTCTTCACACCTCAACTAACTCATTCGCTTCTTCGTTGTGCTGATGACCCAACACCCTAGCCTGAGTTCTTCTTGCGAGCTACGCTTTCCCGCTACCTCCTAGAGTTTTAGTAAGTATCTCACCTTCCATGGGTCGATTGAGTTCTTCTTGTACCCTATCTTGATCGCCTCGTGCTCTGACTCTGGTCATCGGATCCGGTGTACTGTATGTACATACTTACAGTGGGGGGGGGACAAAAGTTGTCCCACTTATTGATTTTTTTTTTTTTTTTTTTTGTGAATCAGTTTTGGTTTGCCATTTTCCCAACAGAAAAAAAAAAAAAAACATAGAAAAAATAAAAAAAAACATGGGGGGATTGTATAATTTCATGCCTTTTAATCATGTAGTAGTTAATCTAATCAATTAAAATTGGGTAATGTTAAATTCGCAGCACATTTGAGCCGTGTGGCATGCTACACAACTACAACCAAGTTGTGTAGCCTCCACACAACTTGACTGCATTTGTGTAGCCCCCACATGACGGTTCAGTTTTGTGTGGCACCATGCACGACTACATTCAAGTTGTGTGGGGTTGTACATAACTCAAATCTAGTTGTGTTCCATGACACAACTAAAAGAATTGCGGGCCAAAAAAAAAAATAAACTAAAATAAACTAAATAAAAATACAAAAAAAAAAAAAGAAAAGAAAAGAAATCAACCAAAAAATCAAAAAAATGTTGATTTTTTGGTTTAAAAAAAAAAACAAAAATATAAAATATAAAATATAAAATAAAATAAAAATAAGTAAATTCTTGCACAACCCTGGGGTGGTTGTATACCCCCATACACAGGTCTAAATGGTTGTGTACAGGGATACAAAAATCAAAAATGCCCATTATGGGGGGGTATATGCCCCCCCAGGGGTTGCCCATGTTTGGAACAACTGTTTGGAGTAGTGTATGCGCCCCCACACGTTGATTGGGTCATGTGGGGCCCTACACAGCTCCCACACAACTGGGAGTCATGAATTTATCATCACCCATTAAAATCACCTAGTTTTTTTTTTTTTTAAAAAAAAAAAAAAAAAAACATAAAAAAATAGAATAATGATATAAAAATCAAGTCTGAAAATGGGGTAAAGTGTCCTTTGGTTTACATTGTTCCAAAAAAAAAAAAAAAAAAAAAAAAATCTGGATCATTGATTTTTTTTTTTTTGATGCGTAAAATGAATGGATAGGAGACTGTTGGGGATAGGAAAAAGGCAAAGAAAAGGGGGGGTCTACCAATGAGTAGAACCACCACCTGCTTTCACAACAGCTTTCATTTGTTGAGGCATGATTTCAACAAGATAAATGGGCTTCTGCTCTGGAAAATTGTCCAAGGCACTCTTCATGTCCTTCTCCATCTCATTCAGGTTGGTTGGTTGGTGTAATTTTTGGATTTTGCTCTTCAAGCTGTACCAAACGTTCTCAATGGGGTTGAGGTCTGGTGATTGAGCTGGCCATTGTAGTTTTTGGATTCCTTTTTCATTTTGCCACTGTTTGAAAAATTATGCCTTGTGAACCACAGCACCATCTTCCTCCAATAGGATTGGATCTTGATGGTTGATTTTTGAAATCCAAGGTCCCAGAGAACCTTTTTAAACAATCTCAGTGAAATCTTTGGCCTTTTGTATTTTTGGGGGCATTAGAAGAAGAAGTGTAGAGGAGCTTTCAGCAATGAACACACTCCATATCATGATTGCTTTTGGACTACTCTTGAGTGTGGGGGCAGGCAGTTTGATTTGTACTTCTTGTTTGGGAGTCTCCAGATGCTGAGTTACTGGGTTTTCTCTCCAAATTCAAAGGATGATTCATCAGTCCAAATTAACTCCATCCAGTTTCTTACCATCCAACATAGATGGGCATGAGAAAATGAAAGGCATCAAGTCTGGTGTCTCTTGTTCAGGAAGATTTTTGTGCAGAAAATTGGAAGCAATAGCCAATCCTACAAGCATGTTTTTGAAGTGTTCTTTTTAAGAAACTCATGATGATTGAATTTACCAGTTCATTGAGTTTGATTATTCCCTTGCTTCTAAAAACACAACTGACCTTGAAAAGGTCTCAATTAGTCAACTTGGATGGTCAACCCAATTGTCTGTGATTTTCAACTGTGCCTTGTTCATTGTAAGATTGTATGATTCTGTAGATTTTGTATTTCTTGATGCCCAGTTGGTTGCTGATATTTTTTCCCAACACTCCTCCTTTGTAAATCCTCACAATGTTTTCCTTCACCTCATTGGATATCCCTTTTTTCTTCAATTTGTTCAACATGGACCTATGAAAAATTTGACATGAGAAAAAACAAACAGGTCAGATGACCAGAAAATGATCACAAAAAAGTAAAATAAAAATAAAAATGAAAATCGGAATTGTCTCAAATAGGTTGAAAGACTGACTTGATTGGATTGAAAAAATCAAAAATGGTCATGAAGCCAAAATCAAAGAGGATTTTAGGTTGGATTTTCAATTGAGATTGCACAAACCACACTCCAGATTTGCTGTTGTCTGCAACCACAAGCATTTTGAAACAGTAGTTTGAATTTCCTACCCCCACTGTGCATAAAATAGACTACTTCCATGCTTGGAATGAGATACTTGGTTGGAACTGGATGGTTGATAGTAAGCACATGGGTGATGTTAAATTCACGTCTCCAACCGTGTGGTAGTTGTGTAGGGCTCTACACGGCTCAAATGAGCCGTGGGGGCCCCAAGACGACTACAAAGGGCAGTTTCAAACATGCGCAACCCCCAGGGGTTGTGTAGGAGCCGTGTAACGCCCAAAAACAGCTCATTTGAGCCATGTACCCCTGTAAACGGCTCAAATGAGCCGTGTTTGGGGGTGCATGACCCATTGGAAATTGGGCCAGAATATTGGGCACCCCCTGGACCACACTTGGGTTCTTTCAACCCAAATTTGGGATTAAAGAATACTTTTTCAGACTTTTTTTTCACACCTAGCAATCTCAAAGAGACATTAAAGTGAAACTCAAGTGAAATTAAAGTGAAAACTCAAATCATAAATCATATAAAAATCTGCAACCAATTCTTTCTCAACTCAAAAGTGAGAAAACTTTGTTTGATCAATTGAAAGTTGGATTGAATACTGAAGTATACCATTGCATTTTTTTGAATGGGAACAGTGGCAAGCCCTCCTTCTTCTGACATGGCTGCTTGGAAGGTCTACATTGATAGTGCCATCAACAAAGCTTTGGAAAAATAAAAAAAGGATTTGGGTAATGAAAAATTGGAAGCCCCAATTGCATCCTCATCAAGGGTGACAATTGAGGAACAAAATGATTCACAAATGGACATGAACGCTGGTGGTGAGTAACATTTTATGTTACTGGTCTTTGCCATATTTAATTTGATTGAAACTGATGGATTGCATGCCATCAATATAACTATTTAACTATGGCAGATCCACTTGACCCACCTCCCTTGAGAGCTTTTACTACTAGGGAAGAGGCACAAAGCTATTTTCAAACATGGGCAATGAAGCATGGTTACGCTTTAACAGTTTTCAACTCAAAGCGTGAACAATATGTGGATTTAGCCTTTGATAGATATGGTTCCTATTCAGGAAATCTTCTTACCAAACGGTCTAGACCAACTCACACAAGGAAGGTTGGGTGCAATTTTTTAATCCATGCAAGTTGCACAAAGGTAGACCCCTTGTGGCGCCTCTCCCCATCAACCATCTGAACATCCCTCTGTGCATCCTCAAATGAGGAGAATCTTGGGGGTGGCCTTAGACAATCTAGTAGAAGGCATGAATGATGGGCTAAATATGTTACAACTGAAGAGAAAATTGAGCAAGATTGATGGGGGGGATTATGTTGATGACCCAACAATCTATAAGAATAAGCAGAAGGTAATGCTTTCAGGACTAAATTGAAAAAGTGTTATGGAGGTACTCTATGAACAGCTTGAAGAAAAAAGTTGGATTCACCAGTCAAAGTTCAGTGGAGAGGGTCACTTGGAGGCCCTGTACTTAGCACATCCAGAGTCAGTAAAGCTTTCAAAAAAATTCCATCATATTTCTATGTTGGATTGTACTTATAAAAAAAATAAGTACAAAACCCCACTATTGCATGTTGTAGGAATGACATCCGATTGCAAACCTTTCACAAAAGCTCTTGTTTTTATAACAAAATAAATGTTGGAGTTCTACAGTTGTTCTGTAAATTCATTAAAGGAGTTGGCTGATGGTCCTGAGAGACTTCCAAAAGTCTTTGTGACGGACCGTGAAAAAGCTCTTATTTGTGCAATTGAAACTAGTTTCCCAGAGTCATCAAGACAATGTTGCACTTGGAACTTGTCTAAAAACATACAAGCAAACTTTAAAGTGTGCTTTTTTAATAACGTTTAAGGATGGAAAAGATTTATGAAACTGTGGGAAAATTATGGGGCCTCAAAGACCAAGGAGGAGGCAGAGGTCAATGATGCAGAACTCATAGTAGGTCCAAATCACTTCTTCTTATTCTTCCTAGTTTTGGGTTCTGACCTTTTGACTTGTGTAGTGTTTCTTCAAAGACTATGAGGATGTACTCAAGTATATGGAAAATAAAATTTTCCCATCAAATAGACGTTTGTAACAGCATGGACTTGTATAAAACCAGATTTTGGAAAAAAAAAACAACTTCTTGGCTTGAAGGGGCCCATGAAACTCTCAAACAATTCCTTGCAAACTCTTTGGGAAACCTGTTGGATGTTTGGAAAAGTCTTGAAAGAAAAGTTTCAAATCAAATTAAATCAGTTCATGAATCAATTTATAAATCTCAAATTAAGTTAGGGACAGTTATTCCACCTGAACTGTTACCATTGGGTTACAAATTTTCTTTAGAGGCAATCCATCTTGTTAGGGAACAATTCTAGAAGTTCAAATGTGATCATGATGGAAAAGTCTGCACCAAGTCATATTTCAAGACTATGGGTTTGCCCTGTTCCCACCAAATAGGTGATTGTCTAGCATTCAGAGGATCCATGATACCCAAAGATGTTCATCCTCAGTGGAGGTTGGACTATGACCCTTGCAGTTCTTGTTCTGTAAGTTGGCTTAAGTTGGATTGTTCAAATCACTATGTGATTAATGCTTTTTGATTAATGAATCCTAATTCACTAATGGTTTATCCTTTTGAATTTTTCCAGTTCAATGTTGATGAAATGCTAAGCATTACTCTGTTACGTGAAAACATCAATGCAATGATCTTGGAATCTCCAGATCATGAGCAAAGCGGCCTATTGAAGTATATCATTCAGAAGATTACAAAATATCAATCAAAGCCAAGACTTGAACCTAAAGTCTTACAATCAAGTAGGGGCAGGCCAAAATTTACAGATACACAGCAAGAATCATCTTAGTTTGAACTTTTTTAAAAACAACTCAAGGGGGAAAAAAGAACTAGGAATGCTCCAAACAAGAAAAGACAAAAGATTGTAAGTCTTTTCTTTTGGGATATGTTCATTTTTTTGGTTTAATGAACTTAGTTACTAACTAATGATGAATTGATAGTCAAAGTTGGAAGAATGTGAATCTGAATTTCATAGTTCAGAGGAAGAGACTGAAAGTTAATCAGGATCACTTAATTTGGAATCAGAATCCTCTTCAGAGGAAGAGAACAAGCAGCAAAGCTCAACCAGAAGCTCATCTTTGGTGAGTATTCATTTCATTGATCCAATTAAAGAAATGAATACTAAGTTAGTTTTAATGATAGGAACCAAACGTGAAATACCTCAATCAAATACCCTTTGAATTCCATAAGTTCTTGGGCAAGGTTTGGGATCCAATTGGAGATGGGAATTGCGGATTTAGAGTCATTTCTAAATCACTTGGTTATGAAGAACATGGTTGGTTTAAAGTTAAGAAAGAAATGATTGAAACACTAGAGAAAAATAAAGCATGCTACATTAAGATGCTTGGTGGTTCAAAGGAGGTTGAAAAGATTAAACAAAGACTTGATGTTGAAGACATCAATGAAAAGATTCCCTCCTCAAAATGGCTGGCTAAATTAGACATGGGTCAAATTATAGCAGACACATATTCCAAACCTATATGTTTCATTTAATTGGAGTCATGTGATACTTATACTGCAATGAAAAATGGTGTTACTGATCAATCAGATCCAATTTTCATTTAATTTGTAAACAATAACAACTGGGTTCTATTAGTAGTTGAGGTAGAAATGATTCCAATCCCGCCCATTGTAGCAAAACCACATTCCTTGATTTCTAAAAAAGCCTCTGGTTGGGTTGATCATCTCAAAGATCAACTTCAAATTTATTCTAGATTGTAATAGACTTTGACTTCATTTCATCATTGGGTTTAATATAAATTTTAATTCTAATGCAGCTAACAAGTTCTATTAATATAAAGGGTTATCACATTTTGAACATCATTATTTGAGTTTTTTGAGTTAACATCATTATATTGAGTGTTTTTAATGAGAATTTAATGGTAAGTCAGTTCAACTTGTGTTGGGCTTATTACATCACAAGCTTAACTTATGTTAAGCTTGGGATGGGATCAGCTTAACACAAGTTGAACTTGTTTTTTTTTGGTGTTTTTACTTTAGGGCTGGTCAAAAGACTTGTATTTTTTTGGGCACTTTAATTTAGGGCTGGTCAAAAGACTTCTTTAATTTTTGGGCCCTTTTAATTTAGGGCTATTCAAGTTGAAATTAATTTAGGGATTGTCAAGTTAGTTGTATTTTTTTTGTGTTTTTACTTTAAGGCTTTTCAAGTTACTTGTCTTTTTTTTTGGTGTTTTTACTTTAGGGCTAGTCCTGTTACTTGTGTTTTTTTGGGTCTTTTTACTTTAGGGATAGTCCATTGGATAGTACCAGTTTTTTTTATTTTTATTTATTTATTTATTTGTTTGTTTTTTTTAACCAAAAAATGAACATTCCTTAATTTTTTTTGGTTGATTTCTGTTTTTTTGGAAGGTTTATTTAGTTTAACGGTTGTGTTAGTACCCTTTCAGTCATTTTCCTTTTTTTTTCTCACTGCGTTCTGGTGCCGTGTGGGATTCCACACAATGGCAATTGAGCTGTGTACAACTCCACACGGCTTGAATGAAGTTGTGTGGAAGTACACATGGCGGCAGACCGGGCTGGGTGGGCGGCACAACTCTGTGAGTCATGGGGGGTTGTACACGGCCCAAATTGGACCATGTGGCGTGCCACACAGCCCCTTTTAAACCGTGTGCACGGCTTAATGAGCCATGAATTTAACATTATCCTAAGCACATACAAGTGTTTTAATTTTTTTGTTTTTGAACCAAGTCAGAATCTTATATGTATAACAAAAAAACACACCCAAAGAATAATCCACCAGGCGAAAAATATGAAAATAGACAAATTTTAAGATTGAGGATTGATTTCATTTTTTTTTTGTTGCTGGGGGCGGAAACCATGAGTCAGGTTGAATTGGATGCTAACCACTTCCCCTAAATCATTCACCAACCAAGAAAAAAAAAAGAGATCTTGAATGAGATTTCAGTGAGCTTGAGTTGATGGATAAGATTTGATTGGAAAATGATGAAAAAAATAATATACAATTGTTGGAATTCTGGCAACTAGGGACTTCTTCTTCATCCTTTTGATAAAAACAACTAAACTCCTTATTTCTTTTATTAATCTGTAATAATCCCAATCTCATAAAAGTAGTTGTGCTATGGCCTTACTCCTTTTACAACTCTAATCAGTGGTTGTATTATACATGATTAATTTCAAGAATAGTCTTAACTTTGTAAGGAAGAATGCCAGTTTGAGTAGTCTGATTATCCTTATTTGATCAAATCTTTTAGCCATGAGCCCTGATCAATGTTCATCTATAGGTCTTCTTTTCTCTAATAACCTCCCTCTTTACTTAGTTATTCTACTCTTTGAAAATTGATTATTGTGTCAGATCAGCTTGAATTAATGCCTCAGCTGTCTGTGATACCCTCTTGTCTTTTGTCTAAAAAAGTGTCACAGATAATGTGGTTTCTCTCTGACCATGTTCTCATTCATTATTTATTATTTATTTTATTTTATTCAACCACATTTTCACCCTTCTGGTTTGAGACTTGTATTTACTATTTAAATCCTGTCTCACTCACCAGAAATTGACCATCAGTTCTTGCTTACTTCAAAACCGAGTGTCCCCACATCTGAAACTCCTGATCCTCTTCTCTTAGCATCATAAGAATAAAATTATCTTTCTCTCCTTCTATCTTGGCCTTTGGCCCCCCTTTTTTTTAATTTCAACAACAATGATTCTTTTGTTTTTAAGTATGGTTTAGATCATAATTTTGATTGAAAGACAATAAAGTTGGTGAGGATATTCCAGATAGAAAGAAAATAGGATCCAATTGAAATGAAACATACTCCATGATAAAATTTATAAATATAAATGGAGAAGAGAGAAAAAGAAGAAAAAAAATTAGAATTCAAGTGGATAGGGTGGTTTAATGGAGTCTGTAAAGTTCTAAGATGCATTATTTCTTCAAATATTCAGATTAAGTTTAGAATGATGAGTAAAAACTTTTTGGTCACTTTGAAAAATGCAAAAGATAAACTAAATGGTTTTTATATTATTTCTTGGATTATTTTTTCATTTCATTTTTTCACCATTCTTCTTCTTGCAAATTTGAGTAATTTCTTCTGAAGATTAAAAAAATTAAATCAGGAGTTTTTTTTATGATTATTTTTATTTTTATTTATGGCAGTTTCATTCTTTATATATGTATATATATATACAGTAGAACTTGTCCTTATCCATACTTGTGACAACCCATAACTTGCACAAAGCAATGGCAAAATCAATACACCAAATTGGTGCCAGCCAAAAGGAAAATCTAAACCAATGAACCTGCCAAAAGCAGTAACACATAGGTCAAAAATCAAAAAAACTTCAAGTTTGGCTGTAAAACTTATTTTAACCCACCCTGATAACCCATGATTTTTAGTCCATGTATTTCCCATATCATCTCCAATCTACACCATCTCCTTGGATTCATATGTATAACCTCAGTATATTTTACTTTCTTCACCTCTATATCCACCAACTAATGATCAATATTAATTTCTTGATGTCCTTGCCACATATGCCTTTTCTTCCTTTGCTTATCATTCCTATCCTTCAACTCAAATCACCTCAATCCCCCTGTATAAACTTTTTGGGGCATGGAAATTTGATTTCTTTTTCAAGCACCCATTATTTCTCTTTTTCAACAACACTGTATCAAACTGAAATTGACCTTTGTGAAGCCATCCTTGAAAAACAAATTTAATCCATGCCAATTGCCCTTCATAACCCCTGATTTTCACGGCTTAGTAAAATATCCTGCTCTAACCCATGAAAATCATGGGTTATTATTGGTTCCTCTCCAATCCCATAAGCCTGCATAACCCATAGAAAAACCATTCCATGGAATGGTATGCGTTAGTGCAAGTTCTGCTATATATATATATATTACATTATTTAGATTGTTTGCATGATGATTTATTCATTTCATTTTAATGATATTCTTTTGTTTAAAAAGAAAAAAAGAAGAAGAAAAAGGTTGTTTTTTGATTTTTGAATTTTGAGGGTAAGTGGGTGGTATTCCAGGGTGAAAAGATCCATCTGGCCCTGGATGACCTGAGTTAATTTATTTATTTATTTTCTCACTGCTCCTTGATTTTTTTTTTGGTTAAAAAAAATCTTTTTATGTTATTTTTTTCTAGGGAAAAAATGTTCATCTGGCCTTGGATGACCTGAGTGAATTTAATTTTTTTTATTTTCTCACTTCTCCTTGATTTTTATTTTATTTTATTTTTTTGGTTAAAAAACTCTTTATCTGCTATTTATTTTATTTTATTTTTTCTTTCAATTATTTTCTGTTATTTTATCATTGTTCTTAGTACTATTTGCTTTGATCTAATTAGATTTTAGATTTTAGTTTTTTTTTGGTTGTTTTTTTGTTGGTTGTTTTTTTGTTGGTTCTTTTTTTGTTGGTTTTTTTTGTTGAAATATAAAACCAAAAGAGTAACCAACCATCAAGATCCTTGAGATTTTCCCGGTATGGATTTGAAATGTATTTTTGCATAATGTCTGTTAGTAAAATTAGGGATGTTTGAGCAGTTCATCTTGGTGGATTTGTTTTAGTTTTTGAGCAGAAAAATAAGAATTTAATTTGTTAGTTCAATTCAAATACAAGGAAAGAATCTGATTTAAAATACAATGGGTCTTACCTGAGAGAAAGAAAATTGAACCAGGAAATATGAAGGATATAATAATTTTGATGAAGATGAAGCAAAAAAACAGATGAAAAACTAAATAAAGAGCTGTAGGAGATTTCTTCATTTTATAAAACCATCATATTAATGGGATATACAAAATGGTTTTTTTTTCAATGTTGAAGAGTGATGTGGCAGTATAAGACATTTTAGTAGGTTTGAATCAGTATTTGAAGTGCTGATATTTAATGGTGGTGAAAATTTGAACAATTTCTATTATTGAAAGAATCAGATGGGAGTAAATAATGGATCTGGTCCATGTAATGGGTCTATTTATATTTTTTCCTATAGAAGACTTTATCAGCTTGGATTATTTCCTTTGAGGATGGATGATTTTTATCATGATCTTGGTATTTTCACCCGGCTATAGTGATTGAATTAGAAAGTTGAGATGGGCAGGATGAGCATGAGTAAGTTTGTGATGAGCAATGGTTAAAGTGACTGGCTTGATCTATTCTAGCTTCCAATTATTGGGGTCTTTGAAATTATCATTTTATGTTTTTGGCCTTTGAACACAAAGAAGTTAAATCAAAAAATTCTGGGTTATTTTGAATTAATTGAAAAATCTCACTTGAAGCATTTTTTGCATTGTTTAAAACTGTATACACTCAAAAAGGGAAACAAGCACACCAAAATTCCATTTTGAATTCTTAACCAGCCCAAAAATTCCAGCATTTATCCCACATTAACTATTCTAATCACGCAATGAAACAAAAAATACCAAGTATAATAATAGAAAAAACAAATGATTATATACTATATTCCATAAAGGGAGACCTTTTTTAACTGGAAATATTGATAGTAAATTACTCAATGGATTAAATATCCTGAATTGATTTTATTTACCTCCAAAAAGTTTACTATTATTACTCTGTAGTGTTTTCCAACATTCATCCATATGCAATATGCCATCCCAAGAAATAATTTTAAAATTAATATTCAACATGCCAATATATTATGGATTCTTTATTCATAACCAGTAATTCCCTGGAACTCAGATATCCCTACATATATTCAATCAATAAACCCAATAAAAAGGATTGATATAAAAAGAGATGAAAATTTAAATCAATTTGAAAAATTTACCTGGTTTTGAGTACCAAAAATTTGAGCAATTTTATATGGCCTGGGGTGAGAGAATTGAAGAAAAAGTGGGGAAAAATTTCTTGCACCTGACCTGGAAAGACTCCAATTTTATTTCATCTATATTTCAGTGTCTATGCCCTCAAATTAGAGAACCAATGCACTTTTCTGATTTTTCACAAATGGATTTTTCACAATGCAGTTTTTTAGAAAGGGTTTCAAAACCCCAAAAACATTTTTCTCATTTCATTTAAAGTGGTTTAAACCCTTGAAAAATTAATCTGAAATTTAAAAAAAACTGTTTTAGGTCCTTAGTTTTTAGTCATTTTTCTCAACTAAATTTGATTTGATTTTTTGGGAAATTTGTGTGGGAAGTATTCTCCTAAGAATTTTGAAAAGCCTTAAAAAACTCTCTGGGAATTTTTGAAGCTCTTTGGGGTCCCAAGAATGCATCCAAAGGTCAAAAATAGTAAGATTTCAACACATTTCTGTTGAATTTTGTGACATCATTATTATTTGGCATTTCTGAACCTGCAGAAATCTTTTCACCCTATTGCAAAACCCCCCCAGAAAAATATTTGGGATTTTTAAAATTCCATTTTTCCTCAGAATTTCCATTAATTCACTTTTTCTTGATTTTTGTCTTAACCATTTTTTTTAAACAAAAACAATTAGAATAAGGAAAAAAGAAACAAGTGATGAATTTCTTTGATTTTTTTTCCTTCAAGGCTTTTTTGGGGAAGGGTGGTGTTAAGTTGACAACCCCAGGTTTTGGATAGGCATGAAACAACTTTCACAACCCATTTGAGTTGTCAAAAAAACTTTTCAAAACCCTTTTGGCCCTTTTGGGGCAAAATAGCCCCAAATGCCAAGGTTTTACATATCTACCCTCCTTTCTCCCTTTCCTGGTTTCAGTTGATTTTTACTTGGCCCCTTCCTCTTGTTTTATTGATTCAATTATTGCCATTAGAATAAGATTCAACATCTCACAGGCTCATTTAAAATTGAAGATAAAAAAGGATTTGATTTTTACCTTTCATCCTGTGGTAAAATGAATCATTCTTTGGATGGGAATTTTGAACTCCAATTCTCTCTCTCCTCCACCAGAATTTTTGAATTTTCCTATAAATTCTTTTTTTACCTTGAAAAAATATTGTATTGGGCTTAAATTGTCTAGAAGATAATAACTTCTATGTGAGGGGCTTCCCAAGGGGCCTATTGGTGCCTTCTTTTGTTTAAACTTTTGACAAGGACATTCATTCCTCCTTAAGTTATTCATTTTCACAAAACATTCACTCAGTTTCTGCTACAGGATCTACCCCCACTTTTCCCGGCATATGATTTTAAAATTGGTCTGAAAAACTCCACTATTTCTCCCTTTGCTAACATATATGTCCTGAGTTCCCTGAACACCAACCAATCACTTCAATATGTGGTCAAAAATCTGTATTCAGTAAGGCATCATCCTCCCAAGCTGGATCTTCTTTGTGAGGCTTGAAGGGAGACCAGATCAACCTGTTGTAGAATATAGGTTGATCAAAAATTGCCCATGAGATATTCCTACCCTATTAAATTCATGTCTTGTTTATTAAATAATTTGGCAGGTTTCAAATTTATGTCCAAAGTATATTTTAAATCAGCTTTTAAACATCTAAAAATGTCTCCCGGAAACAAGTGGAAGACTTCATTCAGGATCCCCCAGGGAATCTTTGAATATAATGCTATGATTTTGGTTGGGAAAAATCTCCTTCTATCTTCCCATGGGTTAGCCAATACTGCTTAAGGAAATTATTGGATGTCTGATTTTTTGGTTTATATTGATGAAATCATGATTTTTAAAAAAACCTGGGAACGGCATGTTGGACATCTGCACAGTTTATTATCCAAAAAATTCAATTATTCATTGTTGTCTTCCTTGGATAAATGTGAATTATTTCATAAAATTACAAAATCCCTTGGGTTTATATTCCTGAGAAAGGTCTTCAAAGAGGACTTTGAAAAAAATACTATTAAACAGTGGCTGGTACCAAGGACCTTGGAGGAACTTAATAAGTTTGTGGGGTTTAGAAATTATGACAACTGTGGTGGTCTTTTAGAGACATCAGCCAGAAAGTGGACCACAACCAGGGATAAGCCTCAGAAAAATAGGAATAGAACCAGAGCCAAAAATAACCAAACACAGAAAAAGTCCATGAGAAAATCCCACAGTGCAAGTTTCCAGAAGCAGAAAGCCAATTAATTGGGGTAAAATAGATTGCATAGGTTACCAAATGCAGATAAAGGGCAGAGGTTTTTTCCATTTTTTTTTCATTTTTAAAATCATTCCTGATATTTTCATAACACAGCCAACCAATTTGTAATAAGATGAAAGATGTGTCTTTTTGCCAATGGGGTTGTATTAGGTGACTTATTTACCTTCTAATAAAAAATATGATGGTAAACTAGATGAATGGGATTTTTACACACCCCATGAATGTGTCTTAGGTCTGTATGCAGCAGAACTATTTCATGCAGTCTTTGAAGAGGCAATTTAGGAGATTTAGCTACTCAAATGGTTGCATGTGGCAATTTTCCCACAAAACCATTTAAAGAAATAACCCCTAAACTATTAAAAAAATTTAATTCCTGACATCATTTCTACCATTATGGATTTGAATGTAGTATGCCCAGAGTTTTTATTCTATCAAAACTCACCAAGGTCCCTTGAGGTACCAAGATGTTCAAAAAGTAGTAGGGATTCAGGGGTGGTTCAAGTAGGTGATGATGATACTTCACATGGGACCACAAATCAAAGCCTGTCATAAGATTTTGATGTTCCTACTACTTCACTGATGTTTGCACACATGTTTTTTTCATCATTCACTTTTTGTGTTCATTTTCCTTTCTTTTATTTTTTCAAAATTTCTTTGTTTAATAGTAAAAATTTTAAAATGAATAAATACATCTTTTTTATATCTTTACAATCAGAAAAACAAACTTCTCATCTTTTCAGTTAACTCTGAAATCATAAAAATCTACCATAAATCCTTTTGGGAAGGAGTTCTATATTTATCAGCCAATCAGGAAGGGAAACTTGGGAAAGGACAAAAAGGCTGTGGGAGCTTACTCAGCATCTGTTTTTAAGGTGGTTGTGAGGAGTCTGTACAAGTGGTTTCTGAATTGATGAGGTGCAGGGTGTGGTAATAGTTGAGTTGATGGTCAGGAGGCTTGAAGTGAGAGGGTTGACTGGTGGCCCAGAGGAGGAATTTCCAAGGAGGAACAGGGGATGTCTGTTGGCCAAAAAAAAAATGACAAAAAAAATGAAAATGAAAGTTTTGAATTAAATAAAATCATGAATGAAAATGATAAGGCATAAGATTAAAAATCCTTTCCCCCATAGTAAAATATGATGCATCAAAGAGGCTGAAATGGCTTAAGCAGGATTCTCAATATCCTTCCTCATCATCCCTGCTACTTAGGCCACAAATCATCAGGAATCAGCAAAGTACCATTTGTCTTCCTGTAGATCCTGACCTAGAAGGGTCCCAGAAACACTAGTTGTGCTGCCCCCTCTTCATAACCAATCATTGAGCTTTTCTCATCTTGTCCTTGGCACCATTGGATCAAACCTCTTATCTGAGTGACTATTCTGTGCTCTCAGGCTTAGAAATAAAGAACTATCATTGTTTATACCTCTAGTTGCTAGAGTTGTCCAAGCCATGGGTAATTAGGAGGCTGAAAAGAATGTTTTAGGGAGTCCTGAGGAATCTTGAAGATCACTTTATTCAAATGTTCCATTATTGCTGAAGGGTATAGATATCTGAGAGATGAAACAATAGGGGAGGGAGGAGAAAATGGAGAATGTTGGTGCAAGCAAGGTTCAAGCTGACTTGGGCCAGAAAGATCTGAAGGGACCATTTAACAGCCTAGTTCAATGCATCATTGAGTTTGATCAGTTTGTCAAAAGTATAACAGAGAAGAATCAATAATCAGAAGGCACCCTTATTGAAACTTCAAGCTGTGTTCTCTGTTTACTTAAACTTTGTGATGGAACCTGCAGGCTTTGAGGAATTTGGTTTTCATTCTGATATCATGTGACCTGTTGGCTTTGTGTTTAACCAACGTTAACCATGGCATGCCTGTTCAATGGAATAAAATGTTCCATGTGAGATAAGTGCATGCTGTCAAATTCTGTTTTCCATGACCAAACTGTATTGTCCAAAACCGTATCTAAAAGCATAGAATGATACAGCGCACCGAGTGATCAAGATTTGGAGAAAACCTATCATTGCTTGTTGAATAATTGTTTTGAACCATCATTTGTAATCAAGGTCCTCACAATACCATGCCCACATCGCCCAAGCTTCACTATACAGATTGGCTGCAGGTTTGTTGATGTTTCATTTCCCTGCAGAACGAACAAAAAGGAAAATGACTGAAATTACAATTTTACTGCAAGCTCCTTGAAGGTAAAATCTGGATTCTGCAGTCGTAGATACAATTCCATCTTGATGGTAGGCAAATGAGGATTTAGCATATTCCGTGCTGAAAAAAAAAAAAAAATCAAGACGCCCAACCGCCGAAGACATGTCTGCTGGACCGAGCCGACATTCATGTTACCCCTTAGCGTCGTTTCCGTAGAATCTGATAAGTCTACTCTTTTGGATGAGCTTTTGGATGCTGTGATAGTTTGGTTGGTTTTTAGTGACCTGGGTGGTCAAGGTCAAGCCTACCACCCAGCTAGGAGAAGATTGTCAGAACTAGGCTGTGGATTGCTGAAAAATTATTTATCAGCAAAATGCGAAAAACTGCGATAGTTTCACAATCTATGCGTTACATTAGGTTGTAAGACTAACAACATCAACCCAAGACGGAAGCCCAGGCGGTAAACTAAAGCCTATGACAACCTTCCACTGGCAAAGCCAGGATACCATAAGCAGCGTTTTTTGGATTTGCACTTTTAAGATTGCAGCCGATTGGGCGGCTCGGAGATGGCCGAAAGCAACTCTCTTCGTACAACTTTTGTGGATTCAATCGATCGGGGGTCGGTAGAAAGTAAAACACTAATACCATCCCATAAAGGATTGCCGTCTTCATCTTCCAAAATTTGCTCGTTAAGCTATGGTCAGATGGTTTTTTGTTTTTTGAAAAAAAAAGTTCAGCTCTGGGAAAAAACAAAAACAAAAAGGCAACAAATTTTGAGATCTTAGTGCGAACCTTGGGTCGTCTTTTGCGCAGTGTCCTGAATTGTCCAACCGGATTGAAGTAGGCCGCTTTTTTCAAACCTGAAGTTTGTCCTTCATCGAGTATTAGTAAATATTGATTCAAAGGTCGCTGCTGGCTAATTTCATATTCTCGAACAAAATGTAATTCATGAATCTTGCGTTCCAAATCAACAATTCATCAGCCAGTCTTTCGGATGACATGCAAATATAATGATGGGGCTGACGGGTTCTTGAGCCTCAGGAGCGTCCTCTTTGATGGTTTGATCAGCTTGATCTTCATCATCAATGGTGTTCTTCTCCTGCTTTATTCTCTTGTAATTCGAAGCCCCCTCGGGGCTATCCGATAGATAATAAGCTAATATAGTGTCGCCCTTGATTTGAAACGGCCTTAAGATGGCGTGTTCCAGTCTTTCGTCCGCTGTATTTGACTGGCATCAAGGTGCAAAAAAATCACTCAACCAGATCTAGGTTACCGTGGATCGTAAAAGAAGAAGAAAGAATGTAACACTAGAGCCCGACAAACCATTGAAGAGGTTTGATCTGGACGATCTGTGGGATTTTCGGGAAAGCGGTACAGGTCATACGTGTTTGCCCAAATCGATTCATTCGGTAGGAACTCATAGGCGTCGATTGCTTTCAAATGAGATTTGGTTGGATGCTTCAAATCCTGGAATGGTTGTTTGGAAACAGCCTCGAATGTTGAATGGATTTCGACAAGTCTCTCAGTCTTTGTCTTCGGTAAAACGGGAACTGGGACTCGGTTCTTGGGGTTATTACTACTTGCGGCAAATTCCATCATCAGCTTTCACTAGGTGATGAAGATGACCCCTGAGATCCATTGGCTTACATATTCGTGCGAGATTTGTGTTGGACATTATTGAAATATTCCGTTCGTCTTAGCCAGGATACCTCTGCCTTACGTCGATCGGATACAGGAAGCGTGGGGGCAATTGGCGGAGCAGCTAAACCAGAGGAGGGATGAGAAGTCCCTTGTACTGTCAAAGTGTTATTCTGAGAGCCGCCATTAATGATTGAAACTGATGAACCCGGTGCAGGTGGAGGCTCGGCCAACAGAGCCATATCTTCCGGATCGAGTGGAGGCTTGAGGGACGCTGGATCAGGGCAAATAACTACCAACGTTGTGCGCCTGTGTTAATTATTGACCACTACACAGAAGGTTTTAGAGATCGGGGTACCGTTTCTGTTCCCTTCCCAGTAGGCACCCAGACCATGGGTTCCATCGGCCTCCAATCCAAGTTCGATCGGCATACCCAAATCGGCATCAGCGATTACCGGGATTTCTCGTTCGTTTTCTAAATTTCGTAAGAATCTGAAGCCAGCATATCGGCAAGGATCGGTCGAGATATGCAGAAGTTTTGGCGGGAACGGAGGGGGTGGAAAGGGATTTTGGTATCGGTGTCTGATTAACAGTGGACTTGCCGCGCTGTGATTCCCATAGGCCAAGCATCGCAAGATCAGTGCTCAAGACCTCAGTAATGAAATTCACACTCGAGTTACAAACGTTTTTTTGGACATCGAATCGGAGACAGGGAAGTTGGCGCCAGTTGGAAATTTGGTTGGTTCGGACGTGCTTGGTTGCCAGCAATTGTCTTACATATTTAAATAAATGTCTCGTGAATTGTTCATCAGCATAGTCGACGCCCCTTCTGCGCGTGGCGTGGGTGGCGCCCAACCGGGTACGCACTTTAGCCCCCCGCATGACACCTTGATGTATTCAAGCAGCCGGGTGAGTTCTCAAGAGCGTGTCGCGCATCCCAGACAAAAAATGACAACTATCTGTCATAAATGAGAAAGTTAAAACAGAGAAGAAGAAAAAATGCTTTTTCATGCTGTGTAAATTTATATATTTTTTTTTTTTGTTTCCTTCTGCTGACGTTGTCATCTTGCTGATTTCCTGTCCTGTTTTTGATGTTTTATTTCAAGGTTTGTTTTGAAATTCTTGGATGTTGAGTTTCTCTAACTTTTCCCAATCTCCCAAAAAAAAAAAACAAAATGAAAAAATTGTAAAGTTATTGATTTTTCATATCACTAATTCTTTCTTAAAGAACACCAAAGCCCTCCATTTGTGAAATTTTCATTAGGGTGTTGCTTAGCAAACCCACCTTTTTTGTTACTACACCCACCATTTTAATGGCGGGTTTCTGAAATACACATACCCCCTAACTGGTGTATTTTGAAATTGCATGTTTCAAACATGAAATCCACCATTTATCCATCATCATCATCCATCCATCAGCCATGGCAGTCAAAACACTCATCTGCACCTCCACATTGTCAAATCCATACACACCCTATCACTCATCAACTCCTCAACTTCAATATCATTCACATAGCATCATCAAATCATCACTTGATACCAACAAATCATAAATTTATCATCCCATTTCCCCATATACTCATCAATACATATCACATTCTCATCACTCTCAACATCTCCAAAAAAACTCCCCAAGATTGGGTTCAAAATGGAATCAAGCTGACTGAAATTTTGCTACTATTCAACTCTGATTCAGACTCAAAATTGGAATTCAATTGGTTATCATTGAATTCTCTATTGAAAAATTAATACATTGTCCCTATGTGGCAGAATCTCCACCATCCCATGTATGGAATGCAATAGCTCCATCTCCCCCCTGACTTTAGCTTCCATCAACTTTTACAAACTTCTTTGGTGTCATTCATTAAACTTTTGGAGATGATTGATGACCACCATATCTTTCAGAATAACTCTTGGAATCCTCAAAATGATCCAGCTATTCAACTGGAAGTTTCTCTTTCTAGATTATTGTCAAATTTCAATGGAGCAGCTATTCATAAATTCAAAAATCTCTTCTCATTTGGATATGAAACAATTGGCTCATACACCAAAAGGGCTATGGTTTCTATCCTAGGATTCCATTTATCAGTCCTTTTTTGGCCCACAATAGAAGATTGGAGGGAGACCTCTCAGGTTGTTGAGAACAATTTTTTTTCTGTTTTTATTGGCTTTGTTTATGGAACCACCATCCCCTTGAGTCAAAAAATCCAAGCTTTACTAAAAGCAATATTTTTATTGGAAGAAAAGGCAATCTCAATCTGTTCTTTGATTCTCAAATGTTTTTTTGTGAGACACTGACCAACCATCATTCAAATTATCAATTAGATTCTCATTTTCTGTCCAAACAGTTTGTGATAAAAACAATAATTTTATTTCTGTAAATTCTGGCCTTCCAGGTTCCTGTCATGGTTCATATGTTTTGAATCAGATGTGTATTGCACAAGAACCACACAAATATTTTGATGATGATAAATACATTTGGGAAAATTCAGCTTATTATAGTGGAAAATATGTTGTTCCAGTATGCCAGAGTGCTTCTTCCAATGATCAAGGCAAAACTGATTTAAAATATATTCTTGCTCAGTCATGAGTTTGGGTTCAGCACACCATAGGATTTTTGAAGGGAAAGTGAACCAGATACACCAAAATGTGAAACTAGCTCCAAAACTTCAAATAAATGAATACACTCATCAACTGGATTGTCTGCTGTTTTATTCTGTATAACCAATTTGCCAACATGAAAGATGAATGGGAAGCAATCTTCAAAGCTGGTCTTCAAAAAACTCCTTAAGCAATTCATTTCTGATCTCTTCCTTCATCTTTCACCCTGAGAGAGTGAATTATTCCCCTCAATGTTGCTCATTTTGAATCAAGATTTTTTATTTTCAAATCTGGTCAAAATTCAATCCCACCAGTTTTTTTTTTCTTTTTTGTAATATTTTTAGGATGTATTATTTCCCAATAATCCTGCATTAATTTTATTTTTTGGGTTTAATTTGGATTTCTTCAGTCAATCCCCATCTCTGGCTCACTGATCATCCCCCCTCCTCACCCTCACCCTCCTCCACCTAACCACCAACATGGCCTCCTCCCTCCAACTCATTTGACTCCACGTCATTCAAATCCACCTCATACCTGCTCACCACAATGCCTTTGTATCCCTCTCCATTTCACCCCCCATAAATTTTCCTTTCCTTTTAATTTACCCTCTCCTTGCTCTCCTTGCTTGATATTTTATTTTCTATCAAGTTTTAAAATTTATTTTTCAATTTTCCAGAAAGTTGGTGAATTGATTTGCAAATTGCCTTGCATGTGGAAACTAGGATTATTGATTTTTTTTTTATTTAGGTCACCAGTTACTTTTTATTTTATGTAACTCTTTTTTTCTAATTTTCTTTTTTCATCAAAATTTTCATCATAAAATAACTCAAACTCATCTTTTTATATTTTGAATTGTAAGGCTTATGTTGGCCAGATTTCTAGTCTTTCCCTTAATTTTTTTTTTTTGAACTTTGATTCTTTAACTTTCCCCTTGAATATGGGATTACTAATAGCTGTTTCTTTCCTTGTTCTTTTTAATTTCTTTTGATTAGGTTCAAGTTGAATGATTTTTGTGAAAAGGTATATTATTTTGAATCCATTTTCAATGAAAAAAAATCAGCTCCTCTTTTTCCTCCTTTTTTTGCAACAACTATTCATCTGAGGTGGTTCAAAATTTTAAATAATGGAATCTAGAAATTTTATTTTTTAAACTAGTCAAAGTATGGGGAATGGCCAACACATTTTGGGAATTAATCAATTGAAAAAAAGAAAAAAAAATCAAATAATAAGGATTCTAGGAGAATGAGTGCTTAAAAGAAATTCCTAAATCTCTTCAGAGGTCAACAAGGATTTCCTCAAGGGGAGAATCACATGTTCTGGTATGAAAGTTTAACTTTGAGATCTTTACCCTGCTATTGAGTCTTGAAATAAAAAGAGAATCCAAAAGCCTACCCCCAAAAA
The DNA here is from genome assembly GCA_025617555.3 of Puccinia polysora. Taxonomy (NCBI): domain Eukaryota; kingdom Fungi; phylum Basidiomycota; class Pucciniomycetes; order Pucciniales; family Pucciniaceae; genus Puccinia; species Puccinia polysora. Next base: position 12,273,670 of record CM062638.1, on the reverse strand, counting down.
GCTTTACCAAGAAAAACAAGCAATTGAGCCCTTTTTTCAACTATGGAACTGTTGCTATTCTAGATAAATCTTATCAAAAATCTGTGGTGGCCATTATCAAATTAATACCCTTGAATAAAATCACCAATGAAGAGAAAAAAAATTTCAGCTTTGTTTATACCTACCTCCAATGAAAAAAAAATCAAAACTGTTTGGCCTTTAATAAAATGGGGTGGAAAGATGTGGCCTATTGGAAGGCAGGAAAAAATTCAGCCTTCCAAATTGTTTGGTTGAAATATCAAGAAAGCTTCTTTCAAATATTCTACTCAATATTTCAATTTTTTGAATATAAAATAAAAATGGGCCCCCCAGATATTAGGTGGAATTTTTTAAAAATTGGCCAAGATTCCCTTTGAATAAAATTTTCAAATTTTTAAATAAAATCACATTCCCTCATTCTACTCCTTTAGATTGGGCACCAAGCCAACTTCATTCAATTTTTCAACTCATATTGATTTTAAATCCAACAGTCTCTTCAACACTCTCCTTATTGGTAAAGGTGATCTGTCTTTGAATTGTTTTCTCCTTGTGGTTCCAAAAAAAAAATCCAATGGGGAAATGATTGACAGCTTGGAAAAGAAAAATTTCTCTGAATAAAAAGTTTGTTTTTCCTGAATTTGGATGGTGAATTCATTTCAAGCAAAAAAATTTTGTGAAAATGGTTTGGGCTTGTAAAAAGTAAAAGCATTATAATTTTCCTTTTGTTGATTCAGCCACTCATACCAGAATAGCTATGTATATGCGAATAAATCAAAGGAACAGTAACACCAGAAGTCTCAGCCACATGGATACCAAGCTCCTTGCTACCCTCTAGCTACCAGAGATTATAGATTTGTAGAATATCCATATCATTCAATTGAAATAAAACAATCCTTACAAATATTGATATTTCTGAGCCAAAGGGTATTGTTTTGGTTATTTGGTGATTCTTATTGGTTGATTGATGAGGGGTCAAAGTAACACTGGGTTTCTTTAAAACCTCTTTTACAGGAGTTTAAATTCATAAATGGTCTCAGTGGAGCTTTGGAAAATTTAATAAAGCATTTTTTATCTGGAGATATACATGGTTCATGTGGTGGTATATCTAAGCCTGGTTAGTGATAAAGCCAAGCAGATAGGAAACAACTTAAGGGATGATAATTACTTGCCTGGGTACCTTAAATAACTTAACATAGTTGGTTTCTTAAGTCTGTTTGAGTTTTTTGAGGACTTAGCACAGTGAAAATTGGTTTATACTGGTTTGGAACGGTAACAACTATCAGACTTGATCCATAAATCAATTAATTCTCTGCTTAAAAGTACTTGATAAATTTTTTGAATGTTTTCTTGATTATATATAAATGAGTCTGGTTTTTAATAGTCTTCAAAAATGGGCATTATTTATACCTTTTTCATCCTAATACATCCCTATCTGGGAAATACGGGGAAAAGGGTCCATATGATGAGGCTAGAAGATAAACTGGGGGTAGCCCAACATGTACCTGTGGTGGTGTAGCAAGTTTGGATGTTGAATAATTTGGTAATTTGAGGTATTTCCAATAATAATTTTTTATTTCAATTGGAAAAAAACTGTCCATTTATTCACATGATTTTTTATTAATAGAGAATTTTTCATGTTTCTGTAAATTTAGGGCATTAATTTTCCCACAGATTCTATCCCTTAAAGCATGAATTTTCTATGTCTGTATACCATCACACCCAAATGGACAAAAAAATTGTTTCAAGGATGTTTAAAGAATTTATTTTAATTTTTAAATTTGAAGCTGCAGCCCTGTAGCTGCATTTATTAAAAACTCAAAATAAACCTTTAGTAATTTTGGAAGCATTAGAACACTGTAAAAAATTCAACAAAAATTTTCTAAGAAAGAAATCACATTGAATTTTTGAATCCTTTTCTTTTCCTTTTAAATTTATTTTTTTTGGGTGATTTGAGCTCTCAGAAATTTAAAAAACCATCAGAGATTTCCATTTTTTTTTTTTTTTTGTTAATTTTGTTTTTTGCTTTATTCTTGGCCTTGAAAAATTTAATCCAATGTAAAAAAACTTCAGAATTGCACATCCTTTTCACTGTTTTTTTTTCACCTCTGGCTTCAAAGTTTCTCTCAATTTATTGGCTGAACTTTAGAAAACAATCCAAATATGAAAAAATTATTTTGACTGCTTATCACATATTTTACTCCAAAAAATATTTTTCACAGTGAAAAATGCTCAAAATAAAAGGAGTGGTCCACATTTTTAAATCTATTTTTTCATCTTTTGATACATAAAAAAAGAAAACATTTGTTACAACTTTTACTTAACTAGCATTGTTTAATATTTTTCACTTATTATTGGTTCTATTCTTCTGCTGGATTTTCTTGGAGGGAACACAACCTCATTACAAAGCTTCAAATTTTTCTGATCCAATAGTTTCCAATATTTGAAATGCTTGGTCATAATGCTTTTCCAAAGTGGATTAAACTTGGGAGCTGGCCAAGGATGAGTATTTAACTTGAATGAAAATATATGTTTGAAGCATTTCAAAAAAATAAATCAAATAGTAGAACATTGAGAATAAGTTGTGGGAGGGTAATTAAGAGGAAGATAAGTGCAAGGCATTGGGGGAAAAAATGAAACCACTGGAAAATGTATTTTTCAGAAAGTAGGAAAACTTGAAATATAAATTTCATCCAAATTTTATTCTGGCTTGGACAGAAAGGTGCCTGAGTTGCTTTCTTGCTTCTTCAAAATTTTCACCCCAGATTTCATGAATTAACCTTGGTTTGTTGAAAATTTGGTTTGAATCCAGCTCTTTCAATATTCATTTCCTTAATTCAATCCAGTAATCTTATTTCCTGCCCAAAAAAATGACTTCTTGTCTAAAACCACAGTTTCCATCCCTTAGGAAATCTTGAACAGGTTATATATGTGGAATCACTGTTTTGGGGAAAATAAATTCTTTTTATTGGAACTAAAAGAAAAAATAAGAATTTTTTTACAAATAAAAATATGTTTTGAAGGCACAAATCAATTTTTAAATTGAAAATTTTGAAAAAAACCCAGAAGAAGAATAGGATGATGTACAGGAAACCTAAAGGAAAAATCCAAAAACAATCTGAACAGATGATAAAATGATAAATTACCAAATGTACTAACTTTTCACTTATTTTTGTGGCTTTTTGGGGTAATCCATGCTTTCCATGAGGATGTTAAGGAGATTAATAATATTTTTTTGATTGCTTTAATATCTTGATTCTTGTACCAGGATTTTATTCAGTAGAAGTAACCTTCTTATTCACATTGGTTGCAGACCTCTGAAAAATGATTAACTGCAAACATTGATAAACAATAATATCAAAAAAATAAACAAAAATAAAAGCAAAATAAATCTTTATATATTAATAAAATAAAATTCTGGGAGCTCTTTATTTTCTTAAAATTCTTCTTCAGACAGAAAATCATCTTATCTTGAAAAAGCAAAAAGGAATTATTAAAAAAATAATTCCATATCCAGAAAGAATAAGTATATATATGAATTAACCTCTGCCTTTGATTCCACCTTCTTCTTCCCCTTCTAATTTTCCTTTTTGGAATTTCAATTTCTTGAAACCTGAATCAATACACAAAATCATATTAGGGAGTATCAGAGTTAGCAAACCCACCATTAGAAACGCGCCATTTTTTTACCAAACCCCGCATTTTCAATGGCAAGTTTCTGAAATACACATACCCCCTAACTGGTTTATTTCAAAATGGTGGGTTTCATGAAAATGGCAGATTTCAAACATCAAACCCGCAATTAAACCCACCATTTATGCATCATCATCCATCCGCCATTCATCACATCTAAAACACACCCATCCACATCAGCAAATCCATACCAGTCCCATCTCCATCACATCACACACATCTCATCTCCATTGCTTCACATCTCTATTGCTTCACATATCCATCTTCACACAAATCCCCATCATCATCTCATCACCCCACATCAAATCACCATCTTTCTCAACATGTCCCATCAAACTTCTGGGCAGAAAGTTAAAAATGCAAAAAAGCTGACTGAACTTTTGTTAGTATTTGACTACCATTCAGACTCCAATTCAGACTCCAATTTGGAATCAGATTAGTTTTCTTTGAATGCTCTATTAAAAAAGCAATACATGGTTCCAAGAAGACAAATTCTCCACAAACCTATGTATGAAAGTCAAAAGCTTCATCTCCTCCCCAACTTAAGCTTCCAGAAACGTTTCCAAACTCTATTGCCTTCATTCATAAAACTTTTGGAGATGATTGAGGACCACCACATCTTTGAGAACAATTCTCAGAATCCTCAACCCGATCCAGCTATCCAACAGGCTGTTTGTCTTTGTAGATTGGGATCAAATGCAAATGGAGCAGCAATTCATCAATTAGAAAATCAATTCTCAGTTGGATATGGAACCATTGACTCATACACCAAAAGAGTCATGGTTGCTATCCTATCTTTCCATCACTCAGTCCCTTCTTGGCCAACAAAAGAAGAATGCAAGGAGATATCTCAAGTAATGGAAACCAAAGGATTTCCTGGTTGCATTGGTTTTGTTGATGGAACCACCATCCCCTTGAGTCAAAAACCCAAGCTAGATGGCAACCACTATTTTGATTGGAAAAAAAAGGAAATTGATTCATATCTTTTCCAATTGCTTTGATAACACCGTTGATCACACACTGACCAAATATGTTTTGTATGCTTGTTTAGATACTCTGTGGCACTACAAATTTTTTGTGATAACAACAAGAAGTTCAAATCCCTCCATGCTGGCCTTCCAGGTTCTTGTCATGATTAATACATGTTCAATTGGATGCGGATTGCCCAACAACAAGAGAACTACTTTGACCACAATCAATAACTTCTGGCCAATTCAGCTTATGCTAGTGGGAAATATGTGGTTCCAGCATACCAGAATGTTTTGTCCAATTATCAAGGAAAAACCAATTTCAACTATCATCTTTCCCAATCACAAGTTTGGATTGAGCATGCCATAGGAGTCCTGAAAGGAAGATGGGCCACCTTAAGGGAAATGCAAAACCAGCTTCAAAACCCCAAAGCCATGAAGTTGCTCATAAACTGGACTATCACTTGTGTAATCCTTCACAATATTTTGGCTGACATCAAAGATGATTGGGACAAAATATTTGAAGATGATATTCCTGATCCACCTCAAGTCATCCCTGTTTCATATTGTTCATCTTCTTGTATGAGAGAAGGGATTCTTCCTCTCACCCTTGCTAGCTTTGATGAGTAATGTTTGATTTCAAGTTAGGTAAAAAATTGCTTCACCAAATTTATTTTGGTTTTGGTTGTTCACCCAAGATTCCTAGGCTGAGTCTTTTTTTTTTTTTTTCTCTTTTGGTGGACTTGGACAAAAAACACCCTCCACCTCACCCCATCAAACCACCGGTCCCTCCACCTCACCCCTCCTCCTCAGCCTCACCCACCACCTTCACCTCACCCACCACCTCCACCTCATCCACCACCTCCCCTCCTCCTTTGGTTGGAATCCCTGGTAAGCTCCCTCCCCCTCCTCCTCATCCTCTCCATCATCCAAGTCTGATCATTTGATCCATCCACCTTCAGGACCCCCTCACCTCCTTGGTTGATCTCCCAGGTAAGCCCCCCCCATCCTCCTCATCCTGCTTTTCCATCCCTCCCACCCATCCTTGCTAACCTCACCTTTGCACCCCCCCTCTCCTCCCTCTCGCTTCCCCCCCTCTCAATTTCTCCACCTCCCTTTCCCCCCCCTCACAATTACCCCTCCCCCCCCTTTTGCTTTCTCCCCATCACTTGCCCAGCCCCGCCCCTTGCCTTGGTTTTCCCCCTCCCTTTTACTAGGTTGGCGGCCCCACCCTCCCCCTCCTTTGCTTGGCCAACCCTGCCGCCCCACTCCCCTCCTTTGGCCAACCAAAGAGGCCCCCCCTTCTTTGGCCAACCCCACTGCCCTGCTCCCCTCCTTTGGCCGACCAACAAGGCCCCCCCCTTCTTTGGCCAACCCCGCTGGCCCCTTCTTTGGCCAAACCCGCCTTCCCTTTGCTTTGCCAACCCTGCCACCCCTCTCCCCTCCTTTGGCCAACCAATGAAGTCCCCTCCCCACTCCCCTCCTTTGGCCAACCAACAAGGACCCCCCTTCTTTGGCTGACCCTGCCGCCAGGCCCCCCCATCCATTGGCTGACCAAGGCCCAGCCCCTCCCTCCTTCAATCACTCGGCCAACCCCCCTGCCCCCCCTCCTTCTGTCACTCGGCCCAACCCAAAAACCAAACCAAGCCTGAACCAAAGGCCCGGCCCAATTCCCTCACACCCCGGTAATTTTTTTTTTTTTTTTTTGGGTGGTGATGTGATGTTTTTTTTTGGTACAGTTTTTTTTTGTTTTTTTGGTGATCCGGTTTCTGGTAAACTTGGGATCAATTCCAGGTTTGGTTTCATTTTCTTTTATCCAATCTTGTTTCACTGATGATTTCCATTTGACTGACTGTTTTTTTTTTTGCTTTTTTTTTCAATCCCTCAACTGCTATTGGTGAATGTCCAATTCTTCTCCCACCTGCCTCAAAATGTTGGACAAAAAATTGAATCCCATCTTTTTCCTCAACCCAATCAGAGTATATGGATGGGAGGGATCAAGATGGAAGGAGATGGATTGACCAACATAATGAAAGGTGGGAAGAATAGGGCCCGTCACCAAAAGAGGGTTCAAATGAGAGATTCCAAAATATCTTTGGAGGTTTCTGAGGAAGGCATTAATGAAAAGGTGGTCTGTTCTATTCAGAAACCGCGTCCTTTGGATCTGTACCCTTCAAGTGTTGCCAAAAAGAAAAAGAATAGTCAAAAACCCACCCAGGAAGAGTTTGATCAAGAAAAACAAACAATCAAACAGTTCCATTTCTTCCACTGTGGAAAATTAATTGTCCTTAGTGAATCTAATCACCAAGCCCTGGTTGCAATAATTGAATTTGTTCCCTTGGATAAAATCTCAGAACAAGATAAGAAGGACATCAAATTTGTCACCACTTTCCTTCATCATTCAAAAAAATTTGTCAACCCAGTTGGTCCTTCAAGATCTTGGGGTGGAAAAATGTGGGCAGTTGGATGGCAAAAATTGATGCACCCTTCAGATTTATTTGGATTTTATGTGAAGAAATCATCAATTAGATCTTCTCCTCAAGAGTATTCTTTCCTCAACCTTAAGGCGGACAAAGTATCCCAAATTCTTGGACAAATGTTTTGAAATTTGGCCAAACTTTCCTTTGAATCAAACCATGATACCACAAAGGACAAAAACATCCCCTCTTTCTCTTTGTTGGAATGTGGTTCCAAGACTAAATCTTTTGATTGCTCCCCACACATCACTTTCACCTTGGATTCTTTTTACAAATCTCCTCATATCAAAAAAGGCAACATCTCTGGCTACTCCTTTTTACTTGTGGTTACAACCAAGAAATCAAATGGGTGACTTATTGAAAATACAAAAAATTATCAAGTATTGGATGGCCAATTTGTTTTTCCTGACCTTGGCTTTGGAATTGATTTCAAGAAAAAAGTTATAGTCAAAATGGTTTGGGCAGCTAATAAGTACAAGCACTGTAACTTTCCAGCTGTGGACACAGAAACCCATACCAGAATGGCCATGTCAATTCAAATTAATAAAAAAACTAGAAAAACTTGTGGGGACTTGAATAATGGCCAAATTTACTCTAGAAAAAAAATATAAATAAAAGCAAAAAAGATCTGTATGTTGGTGGGGTTAAGAATACTCTCAAACGTTGTAATAAAAAATATTTTTTTTGTTTTTCTTTCACCCATGCAAATATATTTACAAGCCCAGCATTTGAGTTATCTGCTGTATTTCATCTACTGTTCTACTGCTACCAATGCAAGCCAAGGCTACTGATACCTTATCATTTTTTTTGGTTGCAAGTTGTTCCCTCTCCTTTTCCAGTTGTGCTTGCTGTCAATCATTCTCCTTTTCCTCTTTTTGGAACTCTAGCTCAGCCTGTTTCAACTTCCACTTAGCATCCCATTTTTTTTGATGAGCCAAACTCTTGGCTTTCTGCTTTTGAACATACATGGCCAGTTGAAAATCACACTTTTGTTTTTGAAACTCAAGTTTTTTGGATTCAATTTGTGATTTGACTGTTTATTGAAGGGGAAAAGCAATTAGCATGATTTTCAAAGCAAGGTCAACCAATGGACTTACATGAATCTTGCTTCTCCATGATTTCTTCAAAGCCTGAAAAACAGGAAGTTATTCTCCTCTTTTGATGACTTTTGGGGTTGATATTGACAGAATTGGAGGCCTTTTTCTTACCCTTTGCAGAGGAGGTTTGAGTCTGAAAGTCGTCAATAGTGTTCAAAGGAAATGTGGGAGGCCCCATTGGCTTGAGTTTTTGGCCATTATGGAATGGATGAGCCTGTTTTTTTACAATCTAAATCAGTCAGGATTAACCAGACAGAAGAGAAAAGAGCTTGGTTCCTTACTTGACCCAATGTTGAAGGTAATGGAGACTGAGGAGTATCTTGTTCTGCATCAGCAAGGTTGATGAGATCTGCTAACCCAGGAAGAGAGCAATCCAAAGAAGGAGGGGAGGGGTCCAAGGTATGGTTTGACTCCTCAATAAATGCAGAAGTAGATGTGATTGGAGCTGATTGCGTTTGAATATCCTCCTCGGCATTGGATGGGGGCCACCCATAGGTTTCTTTGGGATTACCATTGCTAAGCTGAGCATCCCCAGCCAAGTCCTCAGCGTCAACTGAACCGGATTGTTGGGCATCAAAAGCAGCTAGGGGGGTGATGTTGGCCTTCTTTCCAAAGATTCCATCCATTTGAATATAAAAAGGACAAATGGAGTCCAACTTATCAACCACCAAGTTGATTCCCTTGGCTTTGTCAGAGTTGGTGATACCAAAGCCAGTAGAGATTGACATGGAGTGGGCCTTTTTTTACTTGGCTCAATAATTCTTGAATTGCTCCCTCATCTTTTTGGATGACAGATCCAGCCTACCTTTTGTTTTGTTCTTGAGCTCATTGGCCATCAGGAGATAACCATTGAAATTAGAGGATGGAGGTTGGCCAACGCGTGTTTCATTGTCCAATCCAAAGCAGGCATCATAGTTGGAGGGAATTTTGAGCCAGTTGACCAGGATGATGTGATCAGCTCTCTTGAGGTGACTTGAGCCCTTGAAAGCTGATGGGGGAGGATTGTTTGAGCCCTTGGAAGCTGATGGGGGAAGATTGTTTGTTGTGGAGTTCCTTGGCAATGTTTGCTTTGGTGAGTTGGACTTTTGTGTGGACTTGCGGGGGGAGGTTCACTGAGGGGCCATTTGGAAAGAGTAAGGGAAATAAGGTGATGAGAGGGATAAAGTGACAAGAAAGATAAATTGATGGGATATATGAAGTGATGAGAGCAATAAAGTGACAAGAGCAATAAAACAATGATTGAATTCTTTGGATGAGGTTGGAGTCACAAGTTCTTGTTGGAGGTAGAGTGATGAGAGTGATGAAGCAATGAGACCAATGTAGCAATGAGAGCAATGAAGCAATGAGAGCAATAAAGTGGTGAGTGATCAAGTGATGAGGGTGATAAATTGATGAGAGTGATGATGAGAGTGATAAAGTGATGAGAGTGGTGAATCTTTTTATGATGAGGCTGGAGGTAAAAAAATTTGCAATGAGGTTGGAGGTAGAAAGAGGTGGGAAGCCAGGGGTATATGATGTGGACAGGTGGTGGAAGCCTTTGAATACTTTATTTGAAAAAACAAACTTATTTCTGGGTAACTCTGACACTTCTGATGTGAAATAAGTGGGTTTTTTTGATTTTTAATGGTGGGTTTGAAATGGTGGATTTGGTTTGAAACCCGCCATTAAAAAATGGCGGGTTTGCTTAACTCTGATACGCCTTATTAATTTTGAAGGTTGATATATTTTTCAGACAATGTTTAGTGACCATTGAATTTGCTGTTGATTTACTCTTTGGCCTTCTTTTCCTTGTTTTTTTTTTCTTTTTTTTTTTTCTTTTTTTTTTTCTTTTTTTTTTTTTAAAAAAAAATATTCAAAGCCTGATGGATATATTTTACTTCAGGACTGAGAGATCTTCCTGAGATTTTTTTCTGCTCCTTCAGGTCTTCCTCTTACTTTGGATCTTTGAGTAGACTTTGGCTCTTGAATCAGAACAAGTTGATATTAACCATGGTAAAGCTTCTTTTTTTTCACCCAGATAATATTTTTGTTTTCCAGGTTGCAAATCATGGAATTCTTTAAATAATTCATTAATAAATATATTTTGATTATTGTTTCTGGATGTAAATTCAATTTTTAATGATTTTTCAGTTGTATCAGGGTTAAGATTTAACTTGAGAAAGCAAAGTAGAAATTGATCAAAAAATGGTTCATTTGGGATTGAATAGAAATGATGAAAAACTTAATGAGAAGGAGGCTGTGAAATTAAATTGATGATGGAAATGCTCAATTTGGAAGATTTCACCTTTTTCTGATAGCTAATTTGACTTTGTGAATACATGGTATACCCATATAAGAAAAGTGATCACAGTTGATGCAAGAGGTGGAAGATTCAGGCACTTGATGAAATGAAAAAAAATAATTTTGAGGGAAAAGTGACTGATTTTCCCTGAAAGATGATCCACAAATTGGGACAAACCAATGAGATGCTTGAAATATTGCCAAGAGGCTTCAATAGCTCTCTCATGGATTTGGATAGTGATTGAATTGTAAATGTTATGAACTAAATTAGAAAAAGAAACATTAGATGAACTTTTGAAAACTTCAATAGGGCTTATAAGAGTTGGCCCACCCACCATTTTTGTGATAGCAGGTTTCAAGAAAATACTAAAATTTCTAACACGCTGTAAGACTCCAAAAGGTGCTAGGCTGTGGCAGTTCTGTGGAGGGGAAAGGTGCTGTTTAGGCTGCCCTTCTGAGTGTTACAAAAATATTTAAATGTAACCAAGATCAAAGCCCAGAACCTGGTAAACGGGGGACCAAATGTAAGAGGATAAAGATTATAGTAGTTGGTAGCTGGGGAAACAACACTATCTGAGGCAAGATGGTGCCAGGGAAAACTTGAATAGAAGAAGTCAAGGTTTGTTCCGAGTTCAACAAGACAAGGCAATTTTAAGTAACAACACCCACAAGCTAATAGCTCTGGTTGTCAGCAGAAGCTTAGGAAAGATCAACTCAATCCCAAACAACCTCCAGGTTCTCAATGAACCTGCCCAACTCTCCGCAATCAAGCGCTTGAAGGGTACCAGATAACTGTGGGTGGCTGCACAAGACAAAGCTAATTGTTTGAAGAAGCTCTAGAAGCAAAACAATAACTGATTCAAACAAGGATAACCCAACCCTTCTCAAGGGACTCAAGAGTAGCGTGGCGGATTTCAACTTCAAAAGAAATCAAGGGAGGTTTAACACTCCAGGTTTTAAGCTTAATAAAACCTCTTCAGTCAAATGTGACTTGTTCCAGAAAGATAATCAAAGGATGATCAGGACCAGTATGGTCGGATAAAGGGATCAGGAGTGGTGTAACACACTCAAGAATTCAATTAGTTGAATTCTTCTTCAACCAGAAAAGCTATTGGTTGGTGATAAGGATCAAGGATCAAGGGTTTGAGTATGGAGGCTCAAGGATCAAGGGGCAATCATAGATATACCTGAATTTTTGTCTCAGATAAAGGGGAATGAAGACCCCATCAATGATGTATTGCAAGGTGAAAATGATGATGACCTTCACTGGTATGGTAGGATGTGCTGATGATGGTGTGATCTGATCTGATGATCAGTTAGCCTGTCCTCCTCCCCCTCCAAAAGGCAGGGGAGAGCCCCTCCTTATATGGGCAGGAGGCCCTGTTAGACTATGTACAAGGGATACTACAAATTGAGCGGAAAAAGAAAGAAAGAATTTTTTTTTTATTTTCAGATTTTTAGGTGATACAAAAAATTGGATCACGCAGGCCGGTGGAAATCCGGCCTGCCTGACCAGGGTGGGATCTGTCTTCATCCCTTCACCTATCCTGCGTCCGTCCATGGACAGACGCGCGCAACAATACCAGAATCACTCCCCCTTTGCCCAAAGGCGGAAGGGGTGGGAAAGGGAAATGGATCAGACCGCCCGCGGGTGTCTGCGGGTGGTAGACAACATTTTCCCACCCCCACCCAAAGATGGAGGGGGGGTGGGAGTTATTGATGGATCGGCATTGGGGATTTGGATTGATATGAGTGAGAGTGAGAGAGAGAGAGCAAGTCAAGCAACCAGGGAGTTTGGGGATGAAGCAATCGGGGTGCTGGTAAGATTGTGAGTGTTGGTGGGGAGTGGATTGGTGGGATAGCTTGTTGGAACAAGATTTGGATTGATCCCGGTTGGGATGAGTGGATCAAATCGAGGCTTGGGGATTGATTGGATTGCCATTGAGAGGCCAAGGATCTGGTGAGCGTTGTTGGGGATAATCATCATAAAAATCATCCTGACACTGAAGAGGACCAAGATCCTGGTGATCATCTGGATTGATGTTGTTGATGATTAGAACAATGGGATTGAAGGTTAGGTGCTGCTTGTGACAAGTTGGGAGGATTGATGAGGGGATGATGGGCAAGGTTGAGGAGGCAAGATTGTTGGAGTTGATCAAAGTCTGTTTGGCGGTGGGGATGGATGAATATGAAGGGAAGTTTGGGCCGAGCGGGTCTTGGCCCGCGCATTTGGCCAAAAGGAAGGGGGAGGACAAAGAGAGAGGAAATTGAACACAATGCCTAGGGGATGGGACCAAGAGAGCCCTGTCCTAGACTACTGGGACAGAGGGATGTTTGACAGCATGAGGAAGTTGGAGAACTGATACTGAAAAAGAAATTCTGATTTTTTTTTCTTGAATGACACGTAAATAAAAGCATTGTAAAAAATTTTTTGAATTTTCCGCATCTGGTCCAGGGTGTCCAGATTTGGTCACCACAACGCCATAAAAATTAAAAGAACCCACTTATTTCAGATCAGGTGTGTCAGAGTTACCTGAAAATAGGGTGTATCAGAGGCAGCCCACACAAAATTTTTTCATGGCGGGTTTCAGCAAAATAAATCAATTTCTAAAACACCATTAAAAATAAAAAAAACCACTTATTCAACATAAGATGTTTCAGAGTTACCTGGAAATAAATTGTTTTTTTCAGATAAAGTATTTAAGGTTTTTGCAACCTCAACCAAAAATCATTCCATGTATCTGTCCGCGTATCCAACCATGTATCCATCCAAATCATACACCCCTGCTTTCCCACCTCCTTTGACCTCAAAATTCATTGGAAAAATCTAATTTTTCACTCTCATCACTTATTTCTCTCATCACTTTACTGCTCTCATCACTTCCTCACACTAATCAATTATTTCTCTCATCACTTCCCCACTCTCATTGCTTTATGGCTGTCTTAATTCATCCCTCTTACTCTTTCCAATGGCCCCTCAGGAAACCTCCCCCCGCAAGTCCACACAAAACTCCAATGCACCAAAGCAAAAATGCCCAACAAACTCTCCAAAAAAAATACTACCCCATCAGCTTCTAAATGCTCAATTAAGATTAAGAGAGCTGATCAAATCATTGAGGTTCTTTCATCCAAAAAGATGAGGGAGAGATTCAAGAACTATTGAGCCAAGTACAAAAAGGCCCACTCAATTTCAATATCCACTGGCTTTGGTATCACCAAATCCAATGAAGCCAAGGGAATCAACTTGGTGGTTGATAAGTTTGACTAAATTTTTCCCTTTTATATTAAAAAAAAATAAATATTTGGAAAAAAGTCCAACATTGCCTCTTTAGCTGATTTTGATTCCCAACAATCCAATTCCATCAATGCTGAGGAATTGGCTGTGGATGCTCAGCCAAGCAACCATGATCCTGATAAAAACTTTGAGTGGCCCCCATCTAATGCCCAGGAGGATAATCCAAAAAAACCAGCTCCAATCATGTCTGCATCAGCATTGATCAAACATTAAAACCCTTGCTTGGATCCCTCACTTACCTCTTTAAATTTTCCCCTTTCTGGGGTGGAAGAACCAGAAAACTTGGCCAATGGGGAGCAAGATATTCCAGTATTTCCATCACAATCAACATATGTTCAAGTAAGGAAGCAACTTCTTGTCTTTCTGGTTAATCTGGATGGATTTAGAATAAAACAGATTCATCCTTTCCTGAAAAGCCAAAAACTCAAGCCAATGGGCCCTCCAAAATCACCTTTAAATAAGAGTGATGATGTTCCCACAAAAAAATCCTCTGCAAACGGAAAGAAAAAGGCCTCAAATTCAATCAACACCAACCCCAATAGCTGTCAAAAGAGGAGAAAAAATTCCAATTTTTCTGGCTTTGAAGAAATCATTGAGAAGCAAGATTCAAGTGAGTTCATTGATGAAATATCCTTTCTTTTGAAATAAACCTCATTGATATTCCCCTCCAAAAAGAATTGAATGCAGAGTGGAGATTGAAGCAGCCTGATTTGGAGTTTCAAAAAGATGAAAAAGGAGAAAGATCAACAGGAAGATTGACTGTGAAAGGAGAGGGATTGACTGGTGATGAGTTTCAGAACCAAAAAACCAGAAGAATTTATTTTGAAAGACAATCATCAGAGCTAGTTGTGTAGAAGATAAATGTCTGATTACAAAAAGAGACCCACTAGGAAAATTTGAAATTGTTGAGGAGTGCCTAAGAAGATGAGATAGTTGTGAAACAGAATGCTAAATGAAGAACAAGACAAGGATGAACTGTATTGAACCATGAGTTTCAGCCATGCTCTTTTTATCAATTGGTTGCCTAGTCAAGTTTTCACCAGATTACACTTGATCCATGATGCCTTGAGTTTGACCTAAATGGGAGGGTTGCTAAGTATAAATTCCTGTTGATTTGCAATTCTACATTGAGTGTTAGTTGGGTGAGGGTACTGTTCTTGCTTGATCTTCAGTTTGGCCTCCGGCTAAGATTGGGATGGGCGGATAGAAGATTGGGACGCGCGCGGTCGGATAAGAGATTGGGAAGCGCGCAGTCAGATAAGAGATTGGGACGCGCGCAGTCGGATAAGTTTTTTTTTTTTTTTTTTTTGATAATGATGCCTATGAATGATGATAAGGAAAATTCATAAAAAAGAAATTAAAATCTCCTCACTGGCCAGGGTGTCCAGGATGGGGCACCACATCTCTCCCCAAAGTGCAGACTGTCCCCAGTCTGCACCCGAGTTTGATGCCATAAAAAGAGAAAGGAAAGAAAGATGATTGAAACCAAGGAATGGCCATTTTGATCTTGAGAGTGATTGAAAAAGAATATGTCAATCCATCCAAAGGAAAATCCTAGAAGTGGCTGAGACAAAATAAAGAAGGCGTCCCAGGTGCTCACATGCGTGGCATGAAGTAGAGTTTCACAACAAAACGCAGCAGATGACCCTGGTGGTGCACAATTGGGAGGACTTACTTCTACCCCAAATTTCCTCCACCTAAGACCATACTCCTTCATACCAAAGCCACCAAGAAAAGAATTGAGATTGAGATCTAGTTTAGACTCATTGCAGAGATTCAAAACCGGAATAGAGGATGAGTGATCAGGCTGAAAAGAAAAAGGAAAAGAAGATAAAACAGATCCAGACAGAGAAGAAATATTTTTGGCTTTTTCGGATTTTTCATGTGTTTGAGTTTTGATCTTATTTGGATGAGAAGGAAATGATGAGTAAAAAGAAAGATATGCCTCTGAGGTGGGAGTTGGTCCATGAGTTGAAGTCTGAGGCTGAGAAGAACTACAACTATCAGTAGGGCCAACTATTCTGCTAAAAAATGAGGATGAGAGGAATGAGAGTTTTCTTTCTGCTTTCCCTTTCAGGACAGATTTGGGAGGATGACCAGGGAAGTCTCTTTCCCAACAACCAGAATCCAGAGAACAAAGAGGAACTTCAATCTTTCTGCCATCAGCATCAGGAAGGAGAATTCTCTCCCCAACTTGATCAGAAAACATTAGGGTAGCACCAAAGTCCATTAAGAAAGGCCTTCCCAAGATCATGGGACCATCCAGATGAGTGATCCAGAAATGACAGGTGCCAACAATATTTTGATCAATTCAAAAAGGGATATCCCCAGAAATACCAACCAGCTCACAGGACTGGTTCCCTATCCCATACACAGCAGAATTGAAACTGACCCTTGGGCTAAGTTTAAGTTTGCAGGCCATGGAGTCCAAAATCAAGTTGATCTTAGAACCTGAATCCACAAGGAGAGAAACTGTTTTAGTTGAATCACCAAGATAACATGGGAGAAAGCCAAGAGGACAGGAATACAGGTTGGTATCTGAAGAGGGATCTGTTCCACCAGAATCCTCTATCAGAGTACCAGAGGAGACCTTCAATTCGTCCGGACCAATCTCCACGCGTCAACAAGAAACCCATTTCTTCATCCCTTTAGCCACAGATGGAGAGATCGACAGGAGTTCAGCCACAGATAGATCAGGGATTTTAAGATCAGAAATTTTCTTTAATACTCCTTCCACAGAATTAGGGTAGCCCTTGGAGATGCCCCTCTCAAATCAAACTTTGGGCTGGGTGGAGGGAGGAAGATCAGGTGCAATAGGTGCTGGAAGAGGATCTGAGGGTTGGACAGGTTGAAGAGGGGGAAGATCAGAGTTGTCCTGGAACCTTTACATAAGTGGTTCCCTTTCCACTTCCATGTCTTCCACATCAGAGGAAGGAGGCTCAGGTGAAGATCAAAGTTTAACGGGTTTTTGCAGAATTGAGGATGGAACAGGAGGAGACTTATGAGGTTTTGGTTACTCATGGCGTTTCCTAGCTGGATCAGATTGATAGGTGCCAGGGAAGCTGGAAGAAGTGATAGCTGGAGGATACCAAGGTTGCAGAGTTCCACAGGATGGTCAAAAATCCACAGAGACCAAGGATGACTTCTTGGGAGTTGGTGGTTGGTATGAGGCCACCACATGACGGATTGGACAAGACAAATTGAAAGGGATCAAAGCACCATTAGGAAGAAAGAAATTATTTCCCTTCTGCTCTACTAACTTCTCCTCCTTGTCCTTCTGGAGTTCAGGAAATCTACCAGTACCATGGCCTTCCCTATGGCAATAATAACAGACTAGAGTAGATTTAGGAACAGAATTAGCAGGTTTAGGAGTTGCTCAAGAGGATATTTTTTGATCTATTTTATTCTCAAATGCCTGAAGTAATTTAGTGATCTCATCTATAGTAGGTGTCTCCCGGTGGGTCTGAGGATTGGGTTTAGGTCTGCAAT
Organism: Puccinia polysora; assembly: GCA_025617555.3. NCBI lineage: Eukaryota > Fungi > Basidiomycota > Pucciniomycetes > Pucciniales > Pucciniaceae > Puccinia > Puccinia polysora. The sequence goes on along the minus strand of CM062638.1, from coordinate 12,256,356 downwards.
TGGCTTCCATCTTATTCATGATTTTGTTAGATGCTTGAAAAGAGGGGGCAAGGACTAGTTCAGTGATTTTAGGTTTTTCAAAGTTGAGAGCTGTTTGACCTTTCATCACTTTATCCACAGTATTCCTAAGAACCATGAAAGCAGGGAGCTTGAACCAATTATCTCTTGTTGTTATCATGGATCCAGATTTCACCAATTTGTCCTTAATTCTTTCCTGCACTCCTGGAGAGAAAGACTGAAAAAATCGCACTCAAATTTTGTCCAACGTATCAATGTGATTGTTCTGAATAAGATAGGACTGGATAGGGTCCCAAGATTTTCTGAAAGGTTGATAGTCAGAGGCTGAGGAGATACCACCATTTGAGATCCATTGAGAAACCAGGGTGTCCAAGTCTTGCAAAGTAAATCTGGCTACATCTATTTTTCCCCAATAGGCCAACATAGCCTCCTTCAGGAGCCTCCAGTTATGAGTTTTGAATCCCTTCAACGATTTGATAACCTCCATAACTTTGTCAGAAGAGATAAAAAATTGTAATGGATAAGCCATATCATATTCACTGGCACCATCCACTTCAGCAGCCATCTTGTAGGAGTCCAAGAATTGTTTGACATTGGTCCCATTGAAGCCTAAGTTTTTGTTCTGAGGTTTGATTTTGACCATCTTGGCCCAAAAAGATGAGGATGATCCAGCAGATTCCATGTTGAAGGGTTCCTAAGAGATCCAAAAGAGCAGAGTTCCAAGGTGGCTCACGAGTGTGGCAAGAGTAGAATTTCACAAAACAACAAGGATCTTGCCCAGATGGTGCACAATTGGGAGGACTTACTTCTGGACCAAGTTGCCTCCATGGATCAGATCTGAAAAAAAGAACAAAAAAAAGAAAGAAAAAGAATTGGATCCGATTTCGGAGTTGATTCTTCAAGTTGGGACTGTAAATCCCAAGGTTACTGGTTTGATCCCGGCCCGGGGGACCAAATGTAAGACTCCAAACGGTGCTAGGCCGTGGCAGTTCTGTGGAGGGGAAAGGTGCTGTTTAGGCTGCCCTCCTGAGTGTTACAAAAATATTTAACTGTAACCAAGATCAAGGTCCAGAACCTGGTAAATGAGGAATCAAGGAGTTGAGGATAAAGATGACAATAGTTTGGTAGCGATGGAACAGCACTATCTGAGACAAGATTATGCAGGGAAAAACTTGAAAAAAAGAAGTTAAAGTCTGCTTAGAGTTCAAGGAACAAAAGCTGTTGTATGTAAACAGCGCCCACAAGCTAATAACTCTGGTTGTCAGCAGAAGATTGGGGATGATCAACTCAAACCCAAGCAACCTCCAGGTTCTCAATGAACCTGCCCAACTCTCTGCAATCAAGCACTTGAAGGGTACCAGATAACTGAGGGTGGCTGTAAAAGACAAAGCACAATGTTTAAGAAGCTCTAAAGCAAACAGTAACTGATTTGAAGCAAGGATAACCTCAACACTTCTCAAGGGACTCAAGAGTAGGCTGGCAGAATGCAACTCCAAAGAAGATAAGGGGAGGTATAACACTCCAGGTCTTAAGCTTGATAAGACCTCTTCAATCAATTGTGATTGGCTCCAGAAAGATGATCAAGGATCAGGACCAGTATGGTCAGAAAAAGGGATCAAGGAGTGGTATAACACACTCAAAAATTCCAACAGACAGAATTTTTCTTCAACCAGCAAGGCTATTGGTTGGTGATAAGGATCAAGGCTCAAGGGTTTGAGTATGGAGGCTCAAGGATCAAGGGTGTTCTGATTTCATGCTGGATCCCCCTTTTCTAAAGCAGGGGAGAGCCCCCCTTATATGGGCAGGAGGCCCTGTTAGACTATGTACAACGGATTCTACAAATAGAGCGGAAAAGGAAAGAAAATCATGTGGTCACTTGCGTCCGTCCGTGGATGGGCTCGCGCGACAATACCGGAATCACCCACCCCTCGTCCAAAGGCGGACGGGGTGGGAAAGGAAAATGAACTGAACCTCTGCGGATGTCCGCAGACGGTAGTCCAAACTCTCCAGCCCTCGTCCAAAGGCGGAAGTGGGTGGGAGAGTCCCAGGAAAGGTGAAAGATGAAGTTTGTGAGAGCGCAGATGGGCGGATAGGAGATTGGCTCAAGGCGGTTGAGTAAATCCTGACAGGCTTGAGTTTCACAACTGATAGATCAAGTGAGATGGGAGATTGACGGATCCAAGGATTGGACAAATGCTTGGGGGTGCGGTTGGGATGGATTTGGTAAGTCATGGATGAGCGCCACGTGGCGGTCAGATAAGAGATCGGGACGCGCGGCGGACAGGTGATTGGGACACGCGCGGTCGGATAAGAGATTGGGACGCGCGCGGTTGGATAAGAGATCGGGACGCGTGATGGGCGGATAGAAGATTGGGACACGCAACAAACAGGAGATTGAGACGCACGCGGTTGGATAAGAGATTGGGACGCGCGCAGTCGGATAAGAGATCGGGGCGCGTGCGGTTGGATAAGAGATTGGGACGCGCGGCCGGATAAGTTTTTTTTTTTTTTTTTTTTTTTTTTTTTTTTGATAATGATGCCTATGAATGATGATAAGGAAAAGTCATAAAAAAGAAATTAAAATCTCCGCACTGGCAAGGGCGTCCAGGATGGGGCATCACAGCGTGAACTGAAAAGATGGATTACAAATTAGAAAGTGGTCTGGCTAAAAGTCTAAATCCAATCCTTCTGTAAGTAAGCCCTTCACAGATAATAGGTTAGAAGAAAGTTTATGTAATAGCATCATGTTCTTCAACTCTATTTCCCAATTTCCAGCCTTGATTCTAATGGTTCCCTTTCCCTTGTACTTTATATGATTTTTCTTGGAGATTGTTAGTATTGAACCTATCTGAGTTTCTTCTATGAGGGTGCAAAAGGATGGATCAGAAACCATATGATTCAAGGATCCTGAGTCAATGAAAAAGGTGAGTCCTTCAAAGTGCAAAGACGCCAAGCTGGAGTGAAAAGTGCTAACGTTCATGTTTGTCTCCTCTTGTTCTTTCTTCTTAGAGTAATGGGTACTTAGATGATGATGGAGCTTCCAGAATTGGTTCTTGGGGTGCAGAGACTCAGTTTTATGCTTTCATTTCTCACACAGATTCTTCTTGAAGCTTAGGAAGGAAAGAATTCCCTCATTAATCTTGCTAGAATCATTAGTGCTGAAGGTGGTTCCTTGCTTGTTCAGGTATCTCCTTAAGTGGTCCAGGAACCAATCAGGATGAAGCTCCTTGTCTGAGTGAGTTATTTGCTATGATATGGTGTCAAAAGTGGATGGAAGTTTGTCTAGGATTAAGTAGGCTGTGATGTTGTTAGGAAGTATTATTCAAACCTTGTGTAATCTGGAGGTGGCTGTTTTGATTGTGGTGATAAAGTCTTGCATGCTTGAGGGGTTGAAGGTAATTCCAAGGAACTCTTTGAAAACCCTTTCTCTATTTGATGCTTGGCTGGATGCAAAGTATTTTTTAATGTCCTTCCAAATCAACTGACTGTCCCGTTTGTTTTCAGGCATAATTATGTTGACATGAACAGTTTTATTGAGCTTGGAGACAAAGATTTTTCTAAGTTGGATGTTGTGGTGTTGTTATATAGTCTTGGATTGGGAACCGCGCGGCGGTTGGTGCGCTCAGCATTTGGTAGGTCAGGCTCAGCACTTGGATGCGCACGGTCTCAGCAGCAGCTGCAGCAGGCTCAGAAGTAGGCACCGCAGGGCTTGGCATAATGGGCATGGGTTGGGCTTGATTGGATATGGCGGGCCGCAGCCCGCTTGGACATTATGCACCCAAGAATGGAGACGGCCAAACCAGGTTGGCGGGCAGCTAGTTGGGGGAGGTGGGGCGGGGAAATTGGGGCTATGGGCGTGGGCCAACCCGCAGGGCAGGAAATCACGCGGAATGCAATGCGGATACGGACAAGCAGGGGGCTCTGAGTAGGGCACAGCAGAGGGACGCTTCATGAGAAGGAAAAACTGGATATAAGTAACGGTGAGTGGGCAGTGAATGGGTTAGGGTTAGGCTAGGGTTCTGGGCTTAGGGTTTCTTTTACATTTGTTGTTGGGCTGTTATTGCGCTTGTACTTAGGTTAGGGTTGAGAGGGTGGGAACAAAGTCCGCGCTCTCAACCCTAGCTCTGGAGGATCTTATCTTATCATTGGATCCAGGACAAGGAAAAGAAGAGGAAGTGAAGGAATTCATCATCTTGTTTTACCCTCTTTCTCTCTCTCTCTCTATCTTTAATACAAAGGAGCATCCTTAAACTTACAGAAACTGAGATCATTTCCATCAAAACTCAAAGACAAATAGGGGAGTAGCCCTCACTTAATTTCCAAAACATTCTCCATGTGACTCATTCCTATATGGTTTCCCTTGGTGTCATTGTTTGATTTGATTAGGTTCTCATGCAGTCCTTCTTGAATTTCAATCATATTGAGGATTTGGCTTCTCCACACCAAGAAATTATCCATTTTCAGCAGTGGTATTATGGCCATCTTCAAGATAGTGTCTGTGATTGAATCTGCCATTCTTCTTGTTTTCCATTGCGCTGGTTTGACTGTTAATTGTGATGAGTTTCAGAACAAAAAAAAAACAAAGAATTTATTTTGCAAGAAAATCATCAAAGCTAGTTGCGTAGAAGATAGATGCCTGAGTACAAAAAGAGAACCACTAGGACAAGCTGAAGTTGTTGAGGAGTGCCTAAGAAGATGAGATAGCTGTGAAACAGAATGATAAATGAAGAACCGGATAAGGTTGAACTTTATTGAACCATAAGTATCAGCCATGCTCTTTTTATCAATATGGTTGCCTAGTCAAGTTCACACCAGATTACAATCAATCCATGATGACTTGAGTTTGACCTAAATGGGAAGGTTGCTAAGTATAAATTCCCGCTGATTTGAAATTCTAAGTTGAGCTTTAGTTGGATGAGGGTACTTTTCTTGCTTGATCTTCAGTTTGGCCTCCAGCTAAGATTGGGGGTTCTGTACAATGAGAGATTTGTAGTCTTCTGATGAGAGATCTGTTCTCCTGGATTGAGATTTTCTGTGGTTTCTGTAGGGAGACTCAGCTGTGTGTTCGCGCGCGCGGCTTTGGTGTGTAGACTTAGGTTGGCCTAGGCCAACATGCTGGGTAAAGGAAAAGAAGTAGAATAAAGAAGAAATAGGAGAAGGAGACAGCGGTGAAGTTTCAGACCAGCATCACAACAGCAGTAAAGGTTCAGACCAGCATCTAAGAAGTTTCAGACCAGCATCACAACAACTGGCCATGGAAAAAAATATAGTTTATCTGTGGCCATGTCATATATTGGTAGCATTAGAACAGTGAAAGAAATAAATCAGATTACTTGATTGCTTGGCTTGTGAATAAATTAAATTGGATTAAAAGTTTAAAAATTAAACAAAAAAAATATTTTTGATTAAAGTAACATTTCAGACTATTTTTAACCCCACCAATAAACAAATATTTTTCATTGTATTTTTATATTTTTTTCCTAGAGTATATTTTGCCACTGTTCAATTCCCTGAAAATTTTGCAAGTGGTTTTGTTGATTTGTGTATAAATTTCCATTCTTTTATGAGTGGAAGTGTGAATAGCAGGAAAATGAAAGTGCTTTTACTTATTTTCTTCAAAAATAATTATCAATCCCTTCCTCTGCTACTTCCAAAGAGATTTCCAAATCTCTATTTTGAGTCCTCTTTTTCCAAAAAGCCCTATTCTTGCCACATCTCTGTATTTTTGTAAAATAATCTCCTCCCATCTTGTCCCCTCCATCCAGATACTTCCATTTGGGTGAGGATCAAGAAGGGATTCAATTCATGCTGTACCATTTCAAGGGTAGTGGGAGAACCATTGGCAGTCCAGAAAAGGGGCAGGTGTTGAAAGAAAAAGGAGTAAAATGTTGTTTTTCATTGCAAGAGACTTCAGAATCTCTTTCTTGAGCCCTCTTTTGCCAAAAAGTCCTGTTTTTGCCACATTTATGTATTTTTGTCAAATCATATCCTCCCATCCTCCCATCTTGTACCCTCCCATCCATCTAATTTGATTGGGGTGAGAATCAAGAATGCATTCAATTGATTTAGTTACATTTTGAGGCTGGTGGGAGAAGAATTGGAAGTCCAGAAAAATGGTGGGTGTAGAAGGGTCAAGGGGTGGAAGAGAATTTTGCATTTCCTATAATAAAAAATAGTGAAAATGATTTACCAATGACCTATAATCAAACCCAAATTAAAAAATGGTAAAAAAAATAGTCATCTTATAGCCTATGTGGATGATCCAACAAAATTGAAAAATAAATATACAAGTTGATGAACCTAAAAATAATAAAAAAAGTTCAGTAATGCAATTTCCATTGTTGAAACATGATGGGATAAAAAAACACCTTGTGTTTATCCTAACACAAAAATGAAAACAAAATCAAAAAAAAGAAAAAATTTTCATGGGTCACCCACACATAGATACATACCAAACAATCCAAAGAAAAAAACTTACTTGAAATCCAAAGCAACCCCTAAAAAAACAATCAGTATCATGGAAAGGGGGAGGAGGAGGTGGTGGGGGAAATCAATTGTTTTCTCAATTAAAAATTGATTGTTGATCAAGCAATTGATTGTTTTATTGATTGCAAATTGATTTCTCAATCAAGTAATTCATTGGAAATTGATTGTGAATCAATCAATTGATTGAATTTCAATCAATTGATCAATTGATTGCAAATAAATCAATCAATTGAATTGCAATTGATTGAAAATTGATCAATCAATTGATCAATTTATTGCAAATAAATCAATAAATTGAATTGCAATTGATTGAAAATTGATCAATCAATTGATCAATTTATTGCAAATAAATCAATAAATTGAATTGCAATTGATTGAAAATTGATCAATCAATTGATCAATTTATTGCAAATAAATCAATAAATTGAATTGCAATTGATTGAAAATTGATCAATCAATTGAATTGAAATCAATTACTCAATTGATTGCAAATCATTCAATTGAATTGAAATCAATTTCTAAATAAATTTCAAATCAATCAATTGAATTTCAATTGATTGAAAATTTATCAATTGATTTAATTGTGATTGATTGAAAATAAATCAATTGATCAAATTTTGATTGATTGCAAATCAATCAAATGATTGATTGTGAGGGAGGAGGAGGGGGGGCTTTCCTGAGGTTCCAGAGAGGAGAGGTGAAGGCTGGTGGGTGAGGATGTGTGGGTGCTTGAGGATGGATGAGGATGGGTGGGATTGGTGAGGTAGAAGTGGATGGTGAGTTGGAAAGGTTGGTAAGGGGGAGGTGGTTGCTGATTGGGTTAGGCTGAGAAGGCAGTGGTGGTGAGTGAGGTGGTTTGGTGAGGTGGGGGAAGGAGTGGACAGTGAATTCTGTTCTTTTTTTTTTAAGTCCACCAAAAAAAATAAAATAATAAAAAAAACACTGATTCAGCCTAGGATTTTTGGTTGAAAAAAATACACAGATAAATAACTGTGATGCAATTGTTGAAATATTTAAAAAAGGAAAATCAATCATAAAAGCAAGCAAGAGTGAGGGGTGAAATCCGCTCTCTCATGGCAAAAGTGCTTTTCCAATAAAGAATTCAAAGCTAACCAGTTTGATTCCTAATTGGAGTCTAAATCAGATTCAAATAATAAAACAATGGGCAATGATAAATTCATGGCCCAAATGAGCCATTTAAAAAACTAATTTGGGCCGTGTGGCATGCTAAATGGATTGATTGTAGTTGTTTAGCCGCCATACAACTTGAGTGTAGTTGTGCGGCCCCCACATGAGGGCCCCGGCCATGTGGCACAACACCCAACTACATTTGAGTTGTGGTCCAAGAAAATAAATAAACAAATAAATGAAAATAAAACAAATAAAAAGCTAAAATAAACTAAATAAAAATACAAAAAACAAAAAAACAGAAATCACCAAAAGATCAAAAAATTTTGATTTGTTGGTTAAAAAAAACAAAAATAAAATAAAAAATAAAATAAAAATAAGTAAAATAAAATAAAAAAAAACAAAAAAAAACTGAAGACAACCAAAACACCAAAAATTAAATAAACAATGACCAAAAAATACAAGTTCAACTTGACAAGCCCTAAAGTAAAAATACCAAAAAAAGACAATTAGCTTGACAAGCCCTGAATTAAAAGCACCAAAAAAAAAAAATTCAACTTGTGTTAAGTTGATCTCATCACAAGAAGTAAAAATAATCCTTATGATGGGATCAGCCCAACACAAGTTGAACTGACTTACCAACAAAATCTCATTCAAAACACATCATAATGATTTTAACTCAAAAAACTCAACATAATGATGTTCAAAATGTGCTAACCCTTTTCATTAATAGAATTACAAGTTAGCTGCATCAGAATTAAAAGTCATATGGAAAACCAATGATGAAATGATCTATACATTTTAATTCTATAATATAGAATACAAATGCAGTTTATCTTTGAGATGATAAACCCAGCCAGAAGCTTTCTTTGAAATGAAAGAAGAGGGTTTTGCTACAATGGGCAGGATTGGAATCATTTCTCCCTGAAGTAATAATAGAACCCAGTGGTTATTGTTGAAAAAGGAAATATAAATAGGCTCTGATTGATCTTTAATGCCTTTTTTCATTTTATTATCAGAAAAACATGACTCCAATGAAATGAAACATAGAATATGTGTCTGCTATTATTTGACCCATATCTAACTTAGCCAGCCATTTTGAAGAGGGAATCTTTGCATTGATTTATTCAAAATCAAGTCTTTTTTTAACATTTTCTACCTCTTTTTCACTACCAAGCATCTTAATGTAGCATGCTTTATGTTTCTCCAATGTTTCAATCATTTCCTTTCTTACTTTAAACCAACCATGTTCATCATAACCAAGTGATTTAGCAATGACTCTAAATCCACAATTCCCATTACCAATTGAATCTCAAAGCTCACCCAAGAACTTATGTAATTTCTCAGGTATTTGATTGAGGTCTTTCAATTTGGTTTCCTATAATCAAAACACAATCAGCCAAAATTCCAATAAAAATCATGAATCACATCAATACTCACCAAAGATGAGCTTCTGGTTGATGCTTCCTGCACATCTTTTTCCTCTGAAGAGGATTCCAAATCCAAATGAATTGAAGCTAATTCACTTTTAGTCCCTTCCTCTGAACTATGAAATTCAGATTTTGATCCTGCGGACTTTGACTAACAATTAACATCATATCATCATCAGTTCATTAAACCAAAAAAAAATGAACATTTCACAAAAGAAAAGACTTAATATCTTTCATTTTTTCTTATTTGGTGCGCCTCTAATTCTCTTTTCCCGCTTCAGTTGCTTCTCAAAATGTTCAAATCAAGAAGGATATCTCTGGTGTGGTTCCCAATCTGAGACACCTCTGGACCACTACAGAAAAAGTAAAATTTTTATGAACTTTTCTATAGCCTCCATTTAGATCCAAAAAAAAAAACTTTTTGATCTGGAATGATTCCCATATCCAGTTCCCAAACTTCCAGCTCTCACTCTCCTAGTCCTCTAGGATCATCTCTTGGGTGCCTAGCGCCCGGTCCTATGTTCAATACGCCCTTGCTTTGCGCTGCTACCCACCCTTTTGGCAAATGCGCGGATGAAGACTGGCTTGGCTCGCAGGCTTCCATCCGGCACTGGCACCCCCAATTGGCCATCAACCAGTTCTCATTCACCTCAGCTTGGAGTACTCCTTCTCCCCTAGCCCCAATCCCTATTATATATCTAGTCATCAGTCGATTCTGAAATTTGAACTCAAGAAGATATTGATTACTTAGATTTTCCCAAGATGATCAATTGAGCTCAGTTTAATTTGGGATCAAAAGAGTTCATTGATTGATGGTCTTGACCAGCCAGTAGCCACCCATCTAGTCACTCACCTGGTGATGGACTTCTCACCCCACATTGTCATGCTTGGGATTGGTGCTTTGAATCATCAACAGTCAATCCAAACTTGGGATTCCTATCACTCCTACAACCCATCAATCAAATACTATCTTACCATCCTCTCAACTCACCCCAATCCATCATCCCACCAACTCAGCCTTCATCATCTTCCCTTTCCAATCTCTCAGAGACTTGGATTGAAATTATCAAGTTCAAAGCTTCTATCATCTACTATCAATCCTATCAAACCCCTCAATTCCTATTCCAAGCCTATAGATCAGATGGCACTCAACTATCCCTCAATCAGTTATCCAGAACCAACATCTTCATCACCACCCACTCAACTTCTAATCATCATCCAATCCAATAATCTGACCCACTAGGATATCCGTTCAACAATCTCACCTCCATCCTTGTCTGGGGCGGTTGCTCCGGCCAAGGCCTTTTCCCACCACCATCACTTCCAACCAATATTTCTCAATTGGTCGGTTGATGCCCTCATCTCTCTGCGGTTCTTCCCGTGGCTGTTTCCCGGGCCCGTCAAACACCTGCTGGCGGTCATCCATGGTCTCAGCAGTTTCCCGGGCCCATCAGCTTGCCTGCGTGGGTCTCAACTGTCGCCCAGGCCTGTCAGCATGTCTGCGGGCGTCTCACTAGCTACTCTCTTGCCCATGCCCATCATTGGCACAGGCCGGGGTTTTGATTCAGTTGTTCTTTTTTTTTTTGAGTGTTTGTTTTTTCTTTTTTTTTCCCTTTTTGTTTTCTCATGACAATCCTAAAAAAAAAAAAAACTTTTTTTCCACTCTATTTGTGGTATCTCTTGTAAATAGTCTACAGGGACCCATGGTCTATAAAAGGAGGGGCTCTCCCCTGCCTTTTCCAATTATCAAGGGGAGTGTGTGCATATGTCCCCCCCGTTATCATTAAAACCTGATCCTCATCCTCATCCTGGGTATATCTATGATTGCCCCCTGATCCATTGATCCTGAGTCTTTGCCCCTCTGTTGCCTGATCCTTATCACCAACCAATAGCCTTGCTGGTTGAAGAGAATTCCGTCTTTTGGAATTCTTGAGTGTGTTATACCACTCCTTGATCCCTTTCTCTGACCATACTGGTCTTGATCCCTCCTTGATCATCTTTCTGGAGCCAATCACAATTGATTGAAGAAGTCTTATTAAGCTTAAGACCTGGATTGTTATACCTCCCTTATTTTTTTGGAGTTGCATTCTGCCAGCCTACTCTTGAGCTCCTTGAGAAGTGTTGATTTTATCCTTGCTTCAAATCAGTTACTGTTTGCTTTTAGAGCTTCTTAAACATAGTGCTTTGTCTTGTACAGCCACCCTCAGTTACCTGGTACCCTTCAAGCGCTTGATTGCGGAGAGTTGGGCAGGTTCATTGAGAACCTGGAGGTTGGTTGGTTTTGAGTTGATCATCCCCAATCTTCTGCTGACGACCAGAGTTATTAGCTTTTGGGAATTGTTTACATACAACAGCTTTGTTCTTTGAACTTTGAACAAACGTTAGCTTCTTTTGTTCAAGTTTTTCCCACATAATCTTGGCTCAGATAGTGCTGCTCCATTGCTACCAAACTACTATCATCTTTATCCTGTACTAGTTGATTCCTCATTTACCAGGTTCTGGACCTTGATCTCAGTTACATTTAAATATTTTTGTAACACTCAGGAGGGCAGCCTAAATAGCACCTTTCCCCTCCACAGAACTGCCATGGCCTAGCACTGTTTGGAGTCTTACACCAGGTATCTGTAAATTTTGGAAGTTCTTGGCTTGATTGCAAGACTTTAGATTCAAGTCTTGGCTTTGATTGATAATTTTCAGTCCCCATCATTATGTGCTTCAATGGCCTGCAACAATCTTCTTCAGGGTATCCAAAGATCATTTCAATGAGCTTCTCATGTAAATGAGAATTGCTGTGCATTTCATCAACATTGACCTTTAAAAATTCAAAAGGATCAAATATTAGTAAATTAGGAATCATAATTCAAAAATCATTAATCTAAAAGTGATTTGAAAAATCCTGGAATACAACTCAAACCAAATTCTAGAACTAGAACTGCCAGGGCCATAATCCAACCACCACTCAGGATGAAAATCCTCAGGCACAACAGATCCTGGGAACCCTAGTAGATCACCTATTTTGTGGTAACAGCATAAAACCATAGTCTTGCAGTATGACTTGGTGCACACTTCCCCATCATGGTTCCGCTTTAATTTCTTGAATTGTTCCACAACAACTTTAATTGCCTCTAAAGATAACTTGTATCCCAACAGTAACATTTCAGTAGGAAAAACTATTCCTATTTTAATTCAAGAGTTGTAAAGTGAAGCCTGAAGTAATTTAATTTGATTGGAAACTTTTCCCTCTAGGTTTTTCCAAAAATCCAACATGTTTGCCAAAGAATTTGCAAAGTATTGTTTGAGAGTAGCATGGGCCGCTTCAACCAAAGATGTTGTTCTATTTCCAAAGTCAGGGTTTTTTCAAGTCCAAGCCATTACAAATGTCTCTTTGATACAGAAGATTTCATGATCAATGTACTCAAGCACATCCTCATGGTCTGGTAAGAAACACTTTATAAAATTTATAATTTAAGCAACCCAAAACTAGGAAGGGCACAGTAGAGGCAGTTATTTGGCACTTACTGTAAGTTTTGCATCATTGACCTCTGCCTCCTCCTTGGTTTTTGAGGCCCCATACTTAGCCCACAGAAAAATAAAGCTTTCACAACCCTCCAGGTCATTATTAAAGTGCACTTTAAAATGCTTGTATGTTTTTAGACAAGTGCCAATGACAACACTGTCTTCTTGAATCAGGGAAAATTTTTTCTATAGCACAAATCAGAGCTTTTTCAGTGCCCGTCACAAAGACTTTGAGAAGTCTGTCAGGATCATAAGCCAGCTCATTTAGTGCATTTACAGACCAAATGTAGAAATATAATGTTTCTCTTCTTATAAAAACAAGAGCTTTTTTGAAATTTCTTTGGTTGGCTGTAATTCCTTCAACATGCAATAGTTTGATGCTGTACTTATTTGTTTTATAAGTACAATCCAACAAAGAAATATGATGGAATTTCTTGAAAAGATTTAATGATTTGGGGTGAGCCAAGAATAGGGCCTCCAAGCAACCCTCTCCACTGGAGTTTGCTTGATGAACCCAACCTTAATCACCAAGTTTTTCAAAGAGGACATCCATAACACTCTTTACCTTGAGTTCTTCTAGCTTGGTGGTAGAAAAAACCTTATCCGTAGCCATCAGACCCAATTTTATACTATGAATATGATACCAATCATAAAAATAACCTCAGAAATGGATTTTACACCAAAAATAACCCATATTCACCCAGTCAAACTACCCCTCTATCTCTCATGTTTTAGAAGATACAGCCCAAATCAGTTGGGGACAGCTCATAAAACACCCACGTATCACAAACCAGTGAAAGGCCAAATGGGTATACTTGGGATCCCTAAAAACATACCAGTAACATATCACCCCAACACCTCAACCAAACATAAAACCAATCACCTCACCTGTATACTCAGAAACATAAGCAGGATCTTGTAGTACCAAACAACCCCAGCCACCACACAGCAATTTTTGCAGGCAGCCAGGATCTTGTAGTATTAAACAACCCCAGCTACCATGCATCAATATATGCAGTCAGAACCATGTGTAACCAAAAACCACCAGTACAAGGCACCACAAGACTATCCAGCAATATATGCAGGCAGTCTGGACCATATGTAACCAAACAACCACTAGTACAAGGCATCAAAGAACTACCTAGCAATCTATGCAGGAAGCAAGGATCATGCAGACCCAAACAACCCACCAGTACAATTTCACCACAGCACAAAATCAACCCAGCACTGCACAGCAATTTGAGCAGGGCTGTGCATGCATGAAACCCCTTCACAACCTCTTTCCAACCAGCAGAAATGCCTCATGTAACTTTACAAGCTTTTTTCAACCAGCCAAAATCCTTCTTGTAACTGTATTAGATTTTTCCAACCAGCAGAAATGCCTCATCTACCTGTATCCCACTGTTCCCCACCAGGACAGGTAGAACCTCAGGGGAAGCTCTTAGCACCCCTGGGGGCAGGATTTTTATATTTAAGGAGGGCCTCTCTGCCCTATCAAGGTTTTATCCCACTGCACCATCCACAAAAAATCAACCCACATCCCAGTCATCAACTACTCCTCATCCAATTACTATCCAACAATCTGTAGTCCTACCCAGATATATAAAAAAAGGAGATTGTCAGTGTAACAATAAAAAAATGAAATCAAAACCAATTTTTACTTCATCAACCATTGAAACCACCCCATTGGGTGCTTTGAATAAGGGCTCTTCTGTGACCTGAGCTATTCAGCACCAAATTAAAGGAAAACACCCATCACTCAATAATTACCCTTAAAAAGAAAGAAATCACAAACAAAAGGGACTACCAACCTTTTTTTCCTCTACCCAGCCCCCCTTTGGGTAAACCCATCCTTGGGTCCTCTTCTGAACCACCCCTTTGAGAAAAACCTTGAACCCTCTAAAAATTAGGGTATTGGTTGAGATCACAAATATCTGATCAACCACTAACCAATAAACCAATAAATCTGGTCCATTATTCAACAAGCCCTACCAATAACAGTTAAATAATTAATCTAGGTCTGATCTGAGACCTCATTAAGTATCAAAAAAACCATCCCTTAATTTAAATAAATTATTGTGCAGACTTACTATAGTACTAGAAGGGCAGGCAATTCAAAATCACTCTTAGTTTTACTAGTACTCTAAAGGAGTAGAAGTAATACTAAATTCCCCTTCAAGGGCTTCCAGAAAGCTATTTGCTAAATTATTCATATAATACCACAGGAGTCTTTACAATTTGTTTCCCAACAGTGGCATTTTTCATTTAGATTATATTAGTTATTAAACCATAAACAATATTGGTGAAATATTAGCCTCAAGAATTAACTCAAAATTCAGAAGGCCAAAATAAGAAAACCATACCAGATAATTGAATACCTCAAGGACCAACTCAGAGAGATTGAAGATAATAGCCAAGAAGGCCTATCTTCAATAATAAGGATGGAGAAAGAACTTCAATACAACACCATAATACCCAGTGGATCCCAAGACAAGCCAGAGGAATACCAGGAAAGAAGTCAGAATCAGCCAGGCCTTGCATTAGAAGCAATGGGGAACCTTTCCAGCATTTCCAAAATCCTAAAAAAAATGCTTGAAGAGACAACAGGACAGAGAATCTCAGAAATCCCATACACCCAACAAAGAAACAGATTTCAGACCTCAACCCCAAGATCAGCATATGGAATAATTCCAGAAGAAGTCCCTGAAGAATCAACAAACACCTCCATCAGCCCAGGAATGAGCATATTCTCTAAATCTAGAGAAGAAGGAAGAGGAGATACTAGGAACCAACAAACTGAAAGAACCCCAGCCAGAAGACCAGTCCAGGATAACTCAATAATCAATAATAATGAAAAAAATGGAGTATTGTTAGATGGAAAGAAAGTTAAAATTGAATTCAACAGAACAGAGGTGGAACAGTTGATTAAAAGAGTAGAGAAACTGGCAAGAATTTAGCAGGCAGGAGGAATAGATATAGCTCTAAAATTACCCTTTCTAGTACAAGACAAAAAAATCTGGGAGTCTATTGAAGACATGAAAGGTCATAAGTATGGAGACTGGGATCTTTTAAAGAGGGAATTGAAAAGGAAATGGGGAAAAGCTGCCCCCAATAAAAGGTTCAATGAAGAATCCATACCAAGGCTGCCTAGATATACTCAAGAACAGGGAGGCATCAAGACAAAGCATGAATTCAAGAAGTTCATTGGAAGTTATGAAGAGATGGTCCTTTACTTCATCAGAATGTGGTATGACAACACCAACTGGGAGAGTGGAAAAAACCTCTGGAAAGCCTTGTCTACTGATATTAGGAGGGAAGTAAACAGAGAATTGGCCCATGTAGGACAAATCAGGATTTCAAGAGATGGAGGATACCTTCCCCCAGACCTGGAAAACTTGAAGAAATTTGTGGAAATGGCATTGGCTTTATTTGATGTGGATGAAGAAGAAACACCTAAACCTATCATCAAGATTTCAGTGGAGACCAAGAAAGAAGTCAAGTTCCAGTAACTAGGAATAGATGAGATTCTGAAAATGAGGGAAGAAATTTCAAAAATCACCATGGCTTTAAATCAAAAGCAGGAACCTCCCCACTTTGATAGAACCAACCAAGGGATGGAATCAAATTACAGACCCTCATCCCCCAATGCAGGACCTAGATGGCCAATCAAATTTTATTATTTCAAGGATAAAATCCATACCCAAGTCAACTTTCCAGACTTTACAGAAGATATAAAGGCAAGGAGGGTCTTTAAGCAAGGAACCAACTATTAATTCCAAAACAGGGAACCCATACCTTATAGAAACCAGGAAAGCTTCAGAGATCAAGTCAAGAAATTTTCAGAGGATCAAAAAGCCACAAAATTGGAGGAAACCCAGAAGAAGGAGGAACCAACAAATGTTTCAGCATTCTTGAAGACCGGAAATTGGGAAGCCTGGAAACCACCAGAGTTAAATATGAAGGAATTGTAAGTTCAGTGTGGAATGAGAAGATCAAAAAGGTTGGCTGGGAATCCACCAGATAAGAAAAACACCCAAGAGACACCAGTAGCAGGCCATGGAACCTCAGGACCAACTAAAGAATCAGCCCCAGGACCAAGGAAGAGGAAAAAAAGTTACCCAGTAGCATGGGTGGAAGTGGATCAAGATTTGGAAGATGAAGAAGAGCCCTTCAAAGAACCTGTCAAGGAAACTGTAACTGAAACTGTGAAGAAAAATCAAGAAAGTTCAGAAACATTGAAAACTCAGGAAGGAACCAAGATGGAAGAAAGTTTGAAGAAGAAAATATTAAAACAAAAATTTGACCTTAATTTGGAGGAGCTCCTTTCAGTTGCACCAAATTTCTTCCAGAAGTTGGGCAATATGGATCCTGAAGGAACCTTGAAATTTAATAAGTCCTCTAATTCATCAGCCAGCAAAAGCAATAGAAGGAGTAATTTATGCAAAAACCATTTTGAAGACTATTCAGATGATGAATATCTATGCTCCATAGGCAAACACCTCACATATGCTTGTCAATTGGGATTCATTGATATTTGGATCAAAGAAAAGAAGATTAAGGCTCTGGTGGATACTGGTGCTGAATTGAATCTCATACCAGAACATTTGGCCATTCAGACAGGCTTGGTTTACAGGGAATTATTCATGAATTTTAAAGGAATTGGAGGCCATTCTACCCCCTTAATAGGATTGGCTGAAACAACAGTATTTGAAATAACACCTGGGGAACCAAAATCTGCCCACTTCTTCATAGCCAAAGGATCAATCCATACATTACTTGGAAGGGCCTTATTAGTGGATCATAAAGTCGGGCTGGAACTATACCAGAATAAAGGAGAAGTTCTAAGCTATGAAATGGGGGAAGGGGAAAGGCTTTGCATCCCAATTTGTTCACCAAATCAAGCAGGATGGAATTTCACACCACCAAGAAGACCAATGGGCATGAATAGTATTACAGCCAAGCTAGTGGAAGGAAACCAAGGAGAAGTTTGGATCAGTGGACAGAATATACCAGAAATAGACCTTGAAGAATTACCAGGCCCCTGGGAAAATAAAATCATCACTCCTGAACTACAAGCAGAAAGAGGATGGGAGGAGGTTTTGAAAAAAAAAGAAGCTGAAGCAACCTTGGAAGCAATTAAACAAATCTTTGGAGGGTTTTGGACCAACCCTGGTGACATTGAAGGAACAAACTGGGGAGATTTACCTCGGGCAGGATTGGAAAACTCACATTTCATGGACTTACTCAACACTTAAAAAGGAAACACCCTCTTAATTCATGGACAATGGACATCTCATCATGGGAGAGTCCCATGGATTTTAAGGTATTTCTTATACTATGGGGAGGAAGGGGCTGAATCCTGGATTAGCCATATGATAATGATGGACCAAGTCATACCAGACAATGTTAGGTGGTCAGGATACTTGGAAGAGTAAAACTTCATTTCACTTTATTTTGATGCAGAAGTAGGCCAACCAGTTTCCTTTGGTAAGCTGAGGGTGAGGGTGGGAACGGTAATTCCATTTCTTTATCACTTTAGTGAAAAAAATAAAAAAACAAAAAACAACAACAACAATAATAATAATAATAATAATAATAATAATAATAATAATAATAATAATAATAATAATAATAATAATAATAATAATAATAATAATAATAATAATAATAATAATAATAATAATAATAATAATAATAATAACAATAACAATAATAATAATAATAATAATAATAATAATAATAATAATAATAATAATAATAATAATAATAATAATAATAATAATAATAATAATAATAATAATAATAATAATAATAATAATAATAATAATAATAATAATAATAATAATAATAATAATAATAATAATAATAATAATAATAATAATAATAATAATAATAATAATAATAATAATAATAACAATAACAATAATAATAATAATAATAATAATAATAATAATAATAATAATAATAATAATAATAATAATAATAATAATAATAATAATAATAATAATAATAATAATAATAATAATAATAATAATAATAATAATAATAATAATAATAATAATAATAATAATAATAATAATAATAATAATAATAATAATAATAATAATAATAATAATAATAATAATAATAATAATAATAATAATAATAATAATAATAATAATAATAATAATAATAATAATAATAATAATAATAATAATAATAATAATAATAATAATAATAATAATAATAATAATAATAATAACAATAACAATAACAATAATAATAATAATAATAATAATAATAATAATAATAATAATAATAATAATAATAATAATAATAATAATAATAATAATAATAATAATAATAATAATAATAATAATAATAATAATAATAATAATAATAATAATAATAATAATAATAATAATAATAATAATAATAATAATAATAATAATAACAATAATAATAATAATAATAATAATAATAATAATAATAATAATAATAATAATAATAATAATAATAATAATAATAATAATAATAATAATAATAATAATAATAATAATAATAATAATAATAATAATAATAATAATAATAATAATAATAATAATAATAATAATAATAATAATAATAATAATAATAATAATAATAATAATAATAATAATAATAATAATAATAATAATAATAATAATAATAATAATAATAATAATAATAATAATAATAATAATAATAATAATAATAATAATAATAATAATAATAATAATAATAATAAATAATAATAATAATAATAATAATAATAATAATAATAATAATAATAATAATAATAATAATAATAATAATAATAATAATAATAATAATAATAATAATAATAATAATAATAATAATAATAATAATAATAATAATAATAATAATAATAATAATAATAATAATAATAATAATAATAATAATAATAATAATAATAATAATAATAATAATAATAATAATAATAATAATAATAATAATAATAATAATAATAATAATAATAATAATAATAATAATAATAATAATAATAATAATAATAATAATAATAATAATAATAATAATAATAATAATAATAATAATAATAATAATAATAATAATAATAATAATAATAATAATAATAATAATAATAATAATAATAATAATAATAAATAATAATAATAATAATAATAATAATAATAATAATAATAATAATAATAATAATAATAATAATAATAATAATAATAATAATAATAATAATAATAATAATAATAATAATAATAATAATAATAATAATAATAATAATAATAATAATAATAATAATAATAATAATAATAATAATAATAATAATGACAAAAATAATAATTGAAAAAAAGAAACATGCTTTCATATATATACATATTTTAAAAAAATAATAAAGATTAAAATAAATAACAATAAAAGTATGCAAAAAAATGGTT
Source organism: Puccinia polysora (assembly GCA_025617555.3). Classification (NCBI taxonomy): domain Eukaryota; kingdom Fungi; phylum Basidiomycota; class Pucciniomycetes; order Pucciniales; family Pucciniaceae; genus Puccinia; species Puccinia polysora. The sequence goes on along the minus strand of CM062638.1, from coordinate 12,236,348 downwards.
ATCCTATCAAAAGCAAAAAAAAAAGAGGAATTATCAGTAATCATTTTTTACCATGGTTTTTTTACCAAAAAAAAATTGAACCATTGATATAAAAAGCAGAAAATCTGGCGAGCTCCTTTAAAAAAGAGAAAAAAACATTTTACCAATGAGTTGAGGCACCCAAGACCAAAAAAACAGGAGGTTTCATTCTGATTTTCTCTGGCATCTAACCAGTAAAAAAAAACAAAGGAACAACTCACTATATCAAGAAACAATATTGACAGGGGAAGAGAGAGCACTTGAAGCAAAAGTCTACTTACTCATAACTGAATGGTCCAGAAAGGACTGTTGGCCATGGGTGTTGATGAGTCAAGCTACAAAAAGGCATCAACAGAATTAGCAAAGAGGATTTCAAGGAAGGGGGAATTTTTTTTGTTGGAGGCTTGCAATAAGTGCTGGCAGAAGGAGCTCCACCCCTGGTGTCAGCTTGCTACTATTGCAGAGCAAGCTGCAAAAGTACCAAAAATAACATAAAAATAATTAATATTAATTAACTTAACAAGGAGTAGGAGACCCATGAATATTATTGCAGAAATGGATTCCCCACCCAAAATTAGGTAGGGTCCCTCACTGACCCCACCCTTGAAATCCAACTCCTTATATCTTTAAATAATTAAGAAAGGAAAGACCAAAATACCATGGCACCACTATGGTACTTTTTTGGCCAAGTAAATCTTTTAGATGTATTGTCACGTATAGGTTTCACACCTAAAATTCAGTCCGAATTGAGGTGTTGTGTATATTTTAGGATTTAAACACGGAAATGTGTTCTGTCACAATTCCCACACGCAGCTGCGGCTACAAATACACCCGCGCATGGCTGAGCTGCAGCATGGCCACCCTGTAAACGTACCCTGAGAAGCTGTGTATGCAGCCCTAGGCCTCTGACAAGTACACAGCTGTGGGACTACGGGTTGACAAATTGACAGGCGGCCTGAGAAACCTAGGTACCGCATAAACATACTACAACCTACACAGGAACATTCTACATATGTAATAAATGTTTCCGTGGATAGTAGATAGTCTAAAAATACATAAAAGTATATAAAAATACCTAAATAACCTTTATACCTATTTTTTTATTAATATAATTAAAAATACCAAAAATGTCAAAAATAAGATAACTACTATTTGTAAAAATATACAATTATGAGAACTTTAAGGCATCAATATTTTTTTGACATACTAAGGAAACTAATGATGTAAGAATATTAGGTGAATTCTCATAACTTATATTTTTAAGTAATTATTTTAGTAAATCAACTGAATTTTGAAAATAAGGAGTAAAATCAATATCACAATCTTACCCCAATCAGTTAATAAATAATGAGAACCCACCTGACATCAGATTACCCATAGGAATGTCTATTAAAAGAATTATTAACATACTGGGAACATTTACTAAGGATAATTAATTAATAATAGATAATATGGACAGATTAGTGTTATTCACACATCCAAAACATCAATTAAAAGGTAGAATAATTCCCATACCCTGTGGAATTAGATACTACCCGTGATATAGAACATAGAAAATGTGAGAGGCTACCACTGGTTACCCTGCTAGCCTTAGTTTTGGTCCCTTTGAGCCCCTGTATCCCTCAGAAGGAAAATATTGGGACTCAAAGAGCTATAAACAAGGAGCTCTTTTGAGGATATTGATACCCAGAGACCCAGTTATATTTACATCCAGACACCGTGCCAAGGTAATCAAATACTTATAAGAAATAAGTAAGTGATTTATGGCTTTAGTCTGATTAATAATATCTGTCCCCAACCCTTTTTATAAATTTAAACTGCTGAACAACCTTTTAACCCCAGTAACAAGTTTAACCCATCAGTGTACGTCCCAAACAGGCACCCAAAGGATTAAATAATATACCAGTGAGTTTTATTAACCTTTTTCTGTTGTGACAGCTTGTTTAAAAAGCCCTGCCACTCCACCATGTATTTAATATACATATTATCTTTGGGCAATATATCCTTTAAGAATATAAATTAAAGGTTCCAAAGTAACCGGGTTCACATGTTTTCAAACTGAATTCCCTGAAGAGAGGTGTTAAAGATCCCCAATATTATTGTGGCCCCTCTGTTAATTTATTTAATAATCAATTTATTAATATTGATTCATAAAATTAAACCATATCCAAACCAATCAACCTTGCAATATGCTTTATCCAACTATTTTACAGATTTTTGCTGCATTTATTGAATAATATATTTATTATTTATTCTATCACCTCTGGTAGCTAAAGGATAGCAAGGATCTTGGCATCCAGGAGGCTGACACCTGGGCCTTTTATAGTCATGGATGGGAGGACATACTGGATTTATAATCTCAGGTTCACACCCTCATCACCAGTTGATCCATACCATGCACAGCTTAAAATTGATGAATCATCCCCAACATTGCCTGCACCTCTTTGCACTCCAATTGTGGAAAACCAACAACACAACCATACCCCTTCCTTTTGAGTTTATTTGAATCAAATATGCAGGTGGTTGGAACCTACACCAGACAGAAGGGATTAAAAAGAAACATCTTGTGTTAGTATCCATAAAAAAGTAATAAAAGAAAAGAAAAGAAAAGAGGGGGACTTACCACCATATTTGGTACCATGGCAATTGAGAGGAAGAGGCAGCTACTGGTTTTGGATGGGAAGTTATTGCAGAGCTCCACACCTATTGATCATTTTCAACAACAACAAAAAAAGGGTCAGAAGCTGGCCTAGTGACAAAAAAAAGAGGGGCTGACCTGTAACGATTCAGACCACTCACAGGGGCCAAGGGGGCAAAGGGAATGGCAAGGAGGAAAAGCGTCTTGCATATGCATAAAGGGACAGTAGCGCATATACTTAAATAACAACCTGTTGTCTCTCCGTTGCATCCTCTTCTTTCTTTCCTTGTCATTTCCACTCTCCTTGCTCATCACCCTCTGGTGATCTTGTCACGTCCCTGCTCTTTGTCTCGTCTCCTTCCCTCATCTCTACTCTGGTCGCGCCGTTCCGGAACTCACCCGGGGTGACTCTCTCAAAGGTGAATACTTCTTCAATCTTGGTTTCAAACTTCTTCAGCCCCTGTTGTTCTTCATCTCTTCATGTCTTACTTGTCCAGAAATCCAAGCCTGGTCATTTCCACTCTCCTTGCTCATCACCCTCTGGTGATCTTGTCACGTCCCTGCTCTTCGTCTCGTCTCCTTCCCTCATCTCTACTCTGGTCGCGCCGTTCCGGAACTCACCCGGGGTGACTCTCTCAAAGATTCCACATGACCAAGGCAACTACAAGGATGGTGAAGACGGTCAGGACAGCTTTCCGGATGAAGGGGGGGAGATAGCCGCTGGCCGGCCCTCTTTAAATAGACATGGAGAGGAGGGGAGAACCTTGTGCCTGACCGCCAACTTGTTCCAACCGCAACAAACCGCAATCGTGGGGAGGTCCGAGCAGCAATATCGGTCGTTGCGACAACAGGATCACCCGCCAATTGGAAAAACAAACAGAGAATTTTAACTTACATCCAATTGGGTCATGCGATTTGTTGCGGCCATCAAGGCCCAACACTGAATTGTGCGCGACCATGATCCCTGCCCCACCTGCATCAATAAGAAGGACAGAGAAGAAAAAGAAAAAAAGAGAAAGAAGGAAAAACAAGGGAGAAGGGTGCCGTACCGGGAGAAAGGGTGTCCGTTGTCATGGCAAACCCAATCAGAATGGACAGAAACGTCAATAGCTGCGACTTTGGTCACCGCCCATTGGCCAATTGGAAGGAACAAAAAAAAAGGGGGGGAATTAAAATCATTTAATAAAGGGGGAACCTCCAATCGGGATTGGCCTGTCCCCATTCACCAATGAATTGATGATGCAAGCAGTCGGTCAATCAGATCAATCAATCCTAATCAAGGATCATCCGAGCAGCCTTACAATTTGTCAAACCCTGGTCGCTGGCTATTTGTGTCAATTCAAAAAAAAAAAACTATATATATTAATAATAAATAAATAAAGTTTGAATAAGACTGAATCTCACAGCGTTTGCTACCATCCACCGGCTCTTATGCCTTTCATTTCTCCTCCCACTCCGATTGCGGGAACCACCAACGGCGGTCCCAACCGCATTTCCTGTCACTGGAGTGATTGATCAGATGGCGCTACTAACAAACAAGACAGCCAGATGGTTTGCCGGTGATGGATTAATTCACAAATTAATTTGGCGTTAGCGCGGAGTTGGTACCGATTAGAGGTAGAAAGAAGGAATAGGGGCTTACAGGTTAATAAGAGGAAAGAAGAAGAAATTGAGTTACTTACCAGTTGAAAGCTGCATGTGGCTGTATTGCCTCTCAACCCACATCCGACAAGCGGTCTCTGAAAAGATTGAGGCAAATTTTGAGCCGCAAGGATTGATAATCAAATCGGGCCACAGGAAAACTACCGCGCGCCCCGTTTTTGGCGACCATGCGCAATTGAAAGAACCTAAATTAATCAGAAGGTTTTTTTAAGAAAAAGAAATATATAAATAAGCGATAAATAAATAGGATTAAATTTAAAAAAACAAATAACTAAATCAATTGACCAATCAATTTAAAAATGATGAACACTCTCTTCAACCGCGGGTGATGACCCGGGCACCACTTTTTTGGATACTTGCGCTGAATTAAGGAGGGGGGGCACTGGTGTGATAATCTATATATGTAAAAAAAAAAACAAAGCAAGTCACAAGAAGGGTGTCAGCATGGGTGTTTGGCCGGGCATTGAGTCATAAGAAGAAAATAGTACAGAGACTATCATAGTAAAAACAATGTAGAAAAGAAAGGAAACGGGGACCTACCTACTAAACAAGCTCCTGAGGGCTGTATCAAAATCCAAACGCCTCGCCCTGTATTTTGTCGTGACCCAATACATATGTATGTACTTCCAAATGACTGCCGCAAAGATCAAGACCAATTGGAGCCTCGGGGATTGCAGATCATGGCAGGACCCAGAGCAATCATTCCGCGCGGTGCCCCCCCCCCTTGTTGACCACTACCGCGCGAACTTGTTTCTTGACAACTACCGCATGTTGCCTTTTTGCACACAACCTCCCGCGCACCTCACACGCCTCTCCTTGTTGACAACTACCGCGCAAACTCATCTCTCAGCAACTACCCCGCGTTGCCTTCGTACACAACCTCCTGCGCCTCTCCACAAGTCAACAGCCCACGACCAAAACCGGCGCGCACTCCCTAAAAAAACCGCCATTGGGACTGAACCAAAGGGGGTAGGGGATAAATAAAAATAATAATACAATTTAAAATATGAAAAAAAAAATATAAAAAAGAGGGTACATAAAATTCATCAATAAGGCTCCTAAGCAAGAGCCTAAACTGCTAAATCTATCACTAAAAAGAAAAATGTGAAAAAGAAGGCTCCTAAGCAAGAGCCTAAACTGCTAAACACATCAATATTTTTTTTTTAAAAAAAAAACCCTAAGTCCTAGGCATGATTTTAAACTGCCAAATCAACAAAAAAATATTTAAAATTTAAAAAAATATAGGAAAGAGGGTGAATAAAATTAATCAATAAGACTCCTAAACATGAGTATAAACTGTCACCACCAAGAGGCTCCTAAGCAAGAGCATAAACTGCTGATCCATATAATAATAATAATAATAATAATAAAAACTAAGCTCCTGAGAAAGAGCCTAAACTTCAAATAAATAAAAATATATATATTCCTTCTCATGAAGATTATTACTGTAAAAAATTTCAACCCAAAGAGAACATGGGATACTGGGAAGAAAGGAAGAACTGAAGACATCACAACTGGCTTAAATCCATACTGGACACAATTAATAATTTCAAGATGTGTCAAGGTATCAAGGAAAAAGGGATCAATTAATTTTCGGCTAGAACTGTCTGATTGAATGCATTATAGTAGATTTCAAAGGGAAGTTTATCTATCAGTTTTGAGTAGATGCAAACAGGGTGTCAAGGCTTGAAACTAAAGGAAGACTTAGTGGGAAAATAGGGAAGGAAATGAGGAAAATAATCTGTCTTTAGCCCAGAGGGAAAGTAGTATGTGGAGAAGGGAAAAGAAGATTTGAAGTTACAAGAAATGAAAAAACTGCCAAATCCTGTCTTTACCCCGGAGAAATCTACTATAACTCAGCAACCAAGAAGAATGGAAAGGATTAATTATACTTTTACCTGTTACATGGATGCACTCAAGAAGGAATGAAGAAGGGAAGGTGTGAACATAAATCATCAAGATTGCAACACAACCAAATGGAACACTTGCAATTCCTTTGATCTTTGTGTTTTACTGTTATTATATAATTAATTCTTTCTATTATTCAAAAATAAGAAGGATGGGATGGAGAGTCTGATGTCTACAGATAAGGAATGCTGTGGAAAGCATTAAGTTGGGGGAGAATGTGGTAGACCAAACCTTATCTGTAGCCACCAGATCCAATTTTATAGTATTAATGTAATACCAATGATAAAGTTAATCTCAGAAATGGATTCTACACCAAAAATAACCCATAGTCATGCAGACAAACTACCCCTCTATCTCTCATGATTTAGAAGATAAAGCCAAAATCAGTTGGGGACAGCTCATAAAACACCCAGGTATCACAAACCAGTGAAAGGCCATATGGGTATACTTGGGATCCCTAAACAAATACCAGTAATATCTCACCACAAAAACTAAACCAAACATACAACCAATCACCTCACCTGTATACTCAGAACCATTAGCAGGACCTTGTAGTACCAAACAACCCCAGCTACCACACAGCAATTTATGCAGGCAGCCAGGATCTTTTAGTACCACAAAACGCAAGCTACCACACAGAAATCTATGCAGTCAGAATCATGTGTAACAAAACAACCACCAGGACAAGGCACCACAGGACTACCCAGCAATATATGCAGGAAGTCTTGACCATGTGTAACCAAATCACCAGCAGTACAAGTCACCACAGAAATAACCAGAAATATATGCAGGCATTCTGGACCATATGTAACCAAACAACCACTAGTACAAGGCATCACAGAACTACCTAGCAATCTATGCCGGCAGCAAGGATCATGCAGACCCAAACAACCCATCTGTATTCCACTGTTCACCACCAGGACAGGGAGAACCTCAGGGGTAGCCCTGAGCACCCCTGGGGGCAGGATCTTTATCTTTACGGAGGGCCTCTCTGCCCTATCCAGGTTTTATCCCACTGCACCATCCCCAAAACATCAACCCACATCCCAGTCACCAAGTACTCCTCATCCAATTAATATCCAACCATCTGTGGTCCTACCCTGATATATAAAAAAAGGAGATTGTCAGTGTAACAATAAAAAAAATGAAATCAAGACCAATTCTTACCTCATCAAACATTGAAACCATCCCATTAGGTGCTTTGATTAAGGGCTCTTCTGTGACCTGAGCTATTCAGCACCAAATTAAAGGAAACCACCCATTGCTCAATAATTACCCTTAAAAAGAAAGAAAGCACAACCAAAAGGGACTACCAACCTTTTTTTCCTCTAAAAAGATCCCCTGTGATTAAAACCATCCTTGATTCCTCTCCGGAATCACCCCTTTGATTAAAGCCTTGAAACCTCTAAAAATTAGGGTATTGGTTAAAATCACACATATCTGATCAACCACTAACCAATAAACCAATACATCCATTAAGTTTCAAAGAAACCAGCCATTAATTTAAATAAATTATTTTGCAGACTTACTATAGTACTAGTAGGGCAGGCAATTCAAAACCACTCTTAGTTTTACTAGTACTCTAAATGAGTAGAAGTAATATTAAATTCCCCTCAAGGGCTGCCAGAAAGCTATTTGCTAAATCATTCATATAACCCCACCTGATTCTCTACAGGGTTAACATTTGCTTAGTTTTATAGATTGTTTGGTCATCAACATATTTTCCACCATCAATATTGATTAATTTTATTTTTATTTTAATTGTATTCAGCCCACCATTTATGTCTTCTTTTAAAATCACTAATTCCATCCCAGAGATTTTCCTCAGTTGAGGATGCACTGAGGGGTGTGGAGATGGTTGATGGTTATGTTGACCATTTGTTTAGGAGATTTTCCACAAGGGGTCTTCCTTTGTGCAACTTGCAAGGATCAAAAACTTGCACCCAACCTTCCTTGTGTGAGTTTGCCTTGAATGTTTGGTGAGCAATTTCCCAGAGTACAAACCATGTCTATCACAGGCTAGATCCACATATTTATCATGCTTTGAGTTGAAAAATGTTGAAGTGTAACCATGCTTCATTGACAATGTTTGAAAATAGTTTTGTGCCTCTTACCCAGTAGCAAAAGCTCTCACAGGAGGTGGGTGAAGTGGATCTGTCATAGTTATATAGTCATATTTACATAGTCATAGTTAAATAGTCATAGTTACACAATCATAGTTCGGTTTCCATCAAATTCAATGAGGAAAAGACCAGAGTAACATAAAATCTTACTCACCACAAGAGGTCATGTAAATTTGTGAAACATTTTTTTCCTCAATTGTCACCCTAGATGAGGATGCAATTGGGGCTTCCAATTATTCATAACCCAAACAATTTTTTTTGGCAGCTTTTTTCATGGCAATATCAAGGTAGTCCTTCAATGCAGCCATGTTAAAAGAAGGAGGGCTTGCCACTGTTGCCATAATGCAAAAAAAAAGGCAGCAGTATTTCAGTATTCAATACAACTTTCAATTGAACAACGACCAATTTTGCTCACTTTTGAGTTGAGAAAGACCAAGTTTAGTGGGACGTTTGTTTTCAGTTTCACTTTATTTTCACTTTATTTTCACTTTATTTCAATTTAGATTCACTTTAGTTCCACTTGGGGATCTCTAGGTGTGGTCCAAAAGTCCCACATAGTATGCGTTGATCCCAAATTTGGGTTGATGGAACCCAAATCTGGTCCAGGGGGTCCCAAAAGTTTTTGCACCACCCCTGGGGAGCCGTATACCCCCAAACAGGCCTCATACCGCTGTTTAGGGGGGTACAAAAATTAAAAACACCATTTACGGGGGGTATACAACTATCCATGGGTTGCGCCTGTTTGAAACAACACCCTTGACGTGTGCAGATTCTTGTTTAGGCCCGTACGCGCGCTTTGGACGCTTCTATGGGCCCCCACGCGTACATTGGGCCTTTTAGGGACTCACACAACTCCCACACGACTGGGAGTTGTGAATTTATCATCATCCAAAAAAATTTCAGTCTGCTTTCTTGCATTTTCAAATTTCTTCCTGGAAGTTTATTTTAGACATGTTGAGAAAGAAGGTGATGTGATTTGATGATGATGGGATGTGTGTGAAGTGATTGAGATGAAAAGTAATGAAGCAATAAAAGGATGAATCAATGGAGATGTGAAGAAATAAAGCAATGGAGATATGAAGCAATGAATCAATGGAGATGTGAAGCAATGAATCAATGGAGATGTGAAGCAATGCAGATGAGATGTGTGTGAAGCAATGCAGATGGTATTGGTATGGATTTGCTGATATGGAGGTGTGGCTGGGTGCTTTGCATTCCATGGATGGTGGATGTATGATGATGCATAAATTAAAGATTTGATGTTTGAAATCGGCCATTTACATGATTTTGAAATGCACCAGTTAAGGGGTATGTGTATTTTGGAAACTTGCAATTAAAATGGTGGTTTTTGTTAAGTTGAAGACTGAGCAGCACTGCTGCTGATGTGGTCTTTATTCTGCTGATGTGGTCTTTATTCACATTCTATCTGTTTCCTTTTCTTTTTTGTTGTCTATTACGTTCTATCTCCTTTTTATGTTTATTTATTCTCTTTTCTTTTCTACCGCTGTTGCTAGCGCATTTTGTACTGGGTGCTAAGACTCCAAATCTAGAGTAAACATCCTGAGCGCAACCTTCTCTAAATTTCATCCAACATCCAACCATCCACTTGACGAATCTCTGAAAATTCAACTCGCCAGCCTCAATACTCTTGTCAGCCTCGTCAATCTACCGCCAGCAGCCAGCTCAATCTAAGTAAGATTGATTCCGACTCTCCCGGTTTATGATACAAACTAACCATTCACTCCAGATTTGTTCAAGGCGCTACTACGGTCATCTAATCCCATTCTCTTAGCTGGTTGCATTCCAACTGTCTCCTGAAAGACTCCGTTGGTTTTGTTTTCATCTTCACACCTTTCTGATGATATTTGTGTCTCTATTTCTTCTCTAACTCTTTTCCATTTGGCAATTCAGTTTGGTCTTGGTTTTCTCACCAATTATATTTCTATCACGGTTAAAAGCCAAAACAACTTCACTGACTGGCCATCAGGACCATGCCCAAGCCAGGGTCATTGTCAACACCAGGACCAGGGGGAGATCCCATGAACTTCAAATCCCACGCCCTCAAAGTTCTCATTGAATCTACTCCTCTATTGAACAAAGAAAACTACAGTATGTGGCGTAAGAAGATGGAGAAACTCTTTAAACTCAGGGGAATTTTACAAATCATGAACTTGTCGGATGAGCTATCCTCTCTGGACAAAGAAACCAACCAGGAGATGGTAGCCTATTTGATAGCTAAACTCAATTCTAACACCTACAACAACATTATCAACAACCGTAATGAGGATAACGCTAAACTGATATGGGCAGCTACGCAATCCCATTTTGCTTCATTGCAATCTGCAAACAGGGCACAAATTTTCAACGGGTTCCTTCATCTCTCTATGTCACCCAACATTGAGGCGTTTGTTACCACTGTCAAAACCTATCTCAAGAAACTCACTGAAGTCGGTATAGAACTTCCATTGGATATAATAGCATATCTTGTCCTTTTTAAATTTCCCGTCTCAATGCAAGGTATGAAGATGCAAATTATGCACTCAACCGCAGAAATGAGGATCAAAACCGTCTTAGATCATCTTATCCAACATAAGAATGAGATCAGCGCACAAGAAACTCCCAACAAACCAGTCAACGTGGCCTTGTACAACGGTCCGAGATGCGAAAACGGAAAACACAATCCCGCCGTAACATCCCATCCTGCGAGCAACTGCTGGATTGAGTTCCCCGAACTTAGACCAGCAAATATCCACTATCGAGGCAACAAGAATAAAAAGAAGACTGTGGAAGAGGCCCACTACTATTCTTTTTTCTGTGGACTGAACAACTTGAGTCAAGAGAAACTACCTCCCAGCCGCTACATACTTGATTCCGGTTGTTCCATTCATATGATCAAAGACAAGAGCCTTTTCCATTCTCTTACCTGTTCTGACGGCGAAGGAAAGATCCAAACCGGAAAGAAGGACGCTGAGATCAAGATTGAGGGAATTGGTACAGCTTTGATTCCTTTCAAAAACTGTGAAATCCGTCTTAGTAAATCTGCCTGGGTCCCCAAATCAACCGTCAACCTGATATCGCTTGGAGCTTTGGTAGAAAAAGGAGCCACTTTGAAAATTAACTCGACGGGGTCGCCTCGTACCTTTTCCGTGTTTTCCGACAACAAGGAACTATTCTCGGGAAGGATCTCGAACAATCTATTAGTCATCAACATGAAAAAAAAGCTCGACTCCGCCTTATACTCCCGCGAGGACCTACCCAAAATTCACAGAACTCTGGGTCATGCTTCTCTCGGACGTATGGAGAAATTCCTGAACAAAACCATCTCTCCTAAAGACAAAGCCGACTTTGAATTTCTGAATTGCAACAAAGCTAAGATCACAAAGGCCAATTTTCCTCAAAGCCATCAAGCCGCATTGAGAGTATTGGATCTAATTCATGTGGACTTGATGGGACCACTCAATCCTACCGCCAAAGGCGGATTCAGATTTGTTCTCAATCTCATCAACTCATTTTCCGGCTACCTTGCTTGTTTTCTGCTTAAAACCAAAGACGAAGTCCACAACACCTTGATCTTTGTGCTTGAAAACAAATACCGAAAACATCGTCGTTATCCCATGGAAGTGTGCTCAGATGGAGGAGGTGAGTTTATTAATAACAAACTGACTGCATATCTAAGAGAGCATCATATCAATCAGATCGTTTCGGAACCGTACCACTCGCAACATAACAGACGTATAGAAAGAGCCAACAGGACTGTCATGGAATCAACCCGAGCGATATTTTCCAAAGGTCGAATTCCAAAATCCTATTGGCACGAAGTAATCCAAAGTAGCTGTGTATTACTCAACCAAATACCTAAAGAAAAAGGGGCGGAATCACCCTGGAAATTGATGCATGGCAAAGATCTTCCGGTAGGTTACCTGAGACCTGTAGGCACTGATCTCACGTATTGACTCAACGACACGCAGATTCAGTCTAAATTGTTTGAGAAAGGGGAGTCCGGAAAACTTCTGGGTTTTAATCCGGCGCTACTCTTGTACAAAGTTCTCTCTGCCTCTGGAAAGATTGTCAATACCAAACATGTAATCTTTTCAAAATCTATTTCCAACAAAGCAATAACGACGGAAAACCAGATAGATCTTGAGTCCTCAACCTATCCAACTGTCGCTTCTCCGATGCCTCTCAACTCGTCCGTCAATCAATCTCAAGACTCTGAAGACAAAAATACGTCCAAATTCATAAAACAAGAAGAAACTTCCAACGCTGCCAGTAACAGCACGGAAGAAGATGAAGTAGTGTCCACCATCCTGAGACCAAATCTGAGAAACAGGGAATGTTTAAACAAACCCGACAGATACGGCTATCATGCAGAGAATCTGCCTAGATCCATAGAAGAAGCCCTAACCATTCCGGTATGGAAGGAGTCCACGTTGAAAGAGTTCAAGTCCATTGACGACCAAGATGTCTGGGAAGAAGTTGATGAAGAACTGGTGACTAATCCTCTTAGAACGTTGGCGGTTTTCAAGGTGAAGCACAACACGCATGATGAAGCTCCTACCTACAAGACTCAACTTTGCATCCAAGGGTTCAACCAGCAATATGGGTTGGACTACTTTGAAACATACGCTCCCACAGGAAGAATTGCTTCTCTTTGGGCCCTCCTCACATTCGCTGTTGACAGAAGACTTGATCTCCTTCAGCTCGACGTCAAGGGGGCGTTCTTACATGCCAATCTCGACGAGGACGTTTTCATCATGAATCCTGCCGGATCTGGTCGAAGCGGAAAATACCTCAAGTTAAAAAAATCTTTGTATGGGCTAAAACAAGCGCCCCGTAATTGGTATAAGACGCTGACCTCATGGATCAAAGATCAGGGTTTTAAAAAGTCGACTTGCAACCCATGTCTCTTCCTGGGCAAAAAAGACTCCTCGGCCCTCTTCTTCCACGTGGACAACCTCATAGTGGCTGGAAACACTGCCAACTTTCAGAAAAAATTCCTAGATTGCTTCAAGAATTCCACAGCTCACCCCCCGAATACTCTGCTCGGAATGAAGGTGAAGAGGGAGAATTATTTAATGCATCTAAGCCTACCTCTACACATCAAAAAAGGTTTGACTTTGTTGAACTTAACTGACTGCAAACCCGTTACCACTCCGAGAACTCCAGGCTTGCATCTCTCTCCGGCGACTGAAGAAGATCATCAACGCTTCCTAGACCTGAAAGTGAACTACTGGTCGCCAATTGGCAGGTTGAATTTCATAGCGGGACTGGCAAGACCGGACATCAGCTACGCTGTATCCAGTTTGGCCAGATTTTCCGAAAAACCAGGGTACACTCATTGGATGGAGGTAATGCATGTATGGAGATACCTTTCAGCCACCAAGCACATCTCTTTAACACTTGGGCCTCGATCCATCTCTAACAGACTTATCTGCTACAGCGATGCCACCTGGGGGGACAATCCTGACAGACAAATTTCTCAGAGCGGCTTCATCTGCTCATTCAAAGGCAGTCCTCTATATTGGACAAGCCATCGGCAGCAAAACATCACCCACTCATCTACTGAGTCGGAATGTGTGGCGCTCTCTAGCTGCCATCTCGAAGGAAGATGGCTTCATCAATTACTTTCTGAAATCTATTGGGAGAAATTCTCATGTCCACTTCATCTAATCGACAATAAGGGCCTCAACAACAAAATAAAAAAGTTCGGCACCAATTCCAAAGCGAAGCACATCAACATTAAAATGAAGAGTCTCCAAGATGATTATGAAAACAGTAAAATTGACGTGATGCTTATCCCTTTGCAATCCATGGCTGCCGACGCGCTGACCAAAGCCTCCAACAAAATGTCAAACTGCCACCTGATCAATTTTTTCTATGCCCCGTATCATTAACCTCTGAGTCGAGGGGGAGTGTTAAGTTGAAGACTGAGCAGCACTGCTGCTGATGTGGTCTTTATTCTGCTTATGTGGTCTTTATTCACATTCTATCTGTTTCCTTTTCTTTTTTGTTGTCTATTACGTTCTATCTCCTTTTTATGTTTATTTATTCTCTTTTCTTTTCTACCGCTGTTGCTAGCGCATGTTGTACTGGGTGCTAAGACTCCAAATCTAGAGTAAACATCCTGAGCACGACCTTCTCTAAATTTCATCCAACATCCAACCATCCACTTGACAAATCTCTGAACGTTCAACTCGCCAGCCTCGATACTCTCGTCAGCCTTGTCAATCTACCGCCAGCAGCCAGCTCAATCTAAGTAAGATCAATTCCGACTCTCCCGGTTTATGATACAAACTAACCATTCACTCCAGATTTGTACAAGGCGCTACTACGGTCATCTAATCCCATCCTCTTAGCTGGTTGCATTCCAACTGTCTCCTGAAAGACTTCCGTTGGTGTTGTTTTCATCTTCACACCTTTCTGATGATATTTGTGTCTCTATTTCTTCTCTGACTCTTTTACATTTGGCAATTCAGTTTGGTCTTGGTTTTCTCACCAATTATATTTCTATCAGTTTTTGTAAAAAGAAAATGGTGGGTTTCTCATGGAGGGTTTGCTAAATCTGATAAGCCCTAATGGTACCCTGAAAAAAATTCAAATTAATATTGAATTCATGCATGCCAAAGTGCTCAAAAAAGTTGGCCACAACCCAGAAGGGGTTTATTGTGATCCTTTTTTAGTTTGGTTTCTGAGACACAAATAGTGCCTCAAAAATTATAAAATAATAATTTTTGAAAATATTTGAAGGCTTTATTCAAATTTGAAGCTTCCAATATTTCAAATGATAATTCATTTTTTCTGGAAAATACAACAATCAAAATGATAAATAAAGGACAATCCCTTTTCTTTTGAATTATTTTCATTGTGGTATATATTTTTTTGGGTAAAAAATGTAATAAGCAGTCAAAATAATTTTTAATTTCATTTTTTGATGATTTTATAATTTTTATTTGAAAAAAAAATGCAAGAAAATTTGATTCCAGGTGGGAAAAAAAAACATTGAAATGGATGTGTTATTTTGAAATGTTTTTATGTCAGATTCCATTTCTGGAGGCTAATAATACATCAAAAAAATACAAAAAAAATACTAGAAAGCTCTTTGATTGTTTTTTTAAATTTCTGGTAGCTTGAATCACAAAAAAAAAATGCAAAGAAAAGGTCCCAAAAAGGCAATGTGGATTTGTTTTTTTTTCATTTATTTTTTGATTGAATTTTTTAAGGTGTTCTAATTCTTTTAAAATTACCAAATATTTATTTTGAGCCTTTAAGAAAACCAGCTACAGGTCTGAGGCTTCAAATTTTCAAAAAAAAAATAAATTCTTGAAATATTTGTGAAATAAAAATTTTTTCCATGTGGGAGTGATTTTGCACAGAACTCAAAGTATGTGATTGAAAGATGGTAGCCTTGAGAAAAATATTGCCCTTAATTTAATTGTATATTCATTTTTTTGAAAATTCCCTGAAAATTTCAATTTAATGTAGTCCAACTACACATCATTACTAGTGTGGGTTCGTCCCCTAGAAAGGTGGCTATTTGTATTTTTAAAGTTTGAGGAAACTGCTCAAATAATTTCTTTAAATATGTTACTTCAAATTTTTATGTATTTTTATTTGACTTCATATAGTTTCAAATCATTGTAATTTTCAGGAACATTTATTAAATACCCAATATGTCTCTATGTAGGTTTTAGTATTTCAATCACATACCTTGATAGTGACTTTTTGTCACTGGGTTCAGCTGCTGCAAGTGTGGGGTATTTATCCTTGCAGCTGTGTGAAGTTCATGTGTCCAAAACTGCATTTCAGCTGAAAGCATGTGACATATGAATCTCAGGCTTCATTCAGGAATTTTGGCCTTGAAAGAAGCTGCTTGCCAGAATGTGGGTACTGTGGCTGCATGCATTAATTTCAACAAAAGACTTAATTTTCCATAAATTCCAAAAATAAATAATTCTGTATTTCTTACTGAATTTTAATCATGTAAAATATATGGAACTATGCATGTGAGATATTTAAATTTCCAAAAAGTGTCATATTGGGGTTGTTATATTTTGGCACTATTGAATATTTCATCAAGGCGTGGGATTTCAAGGGTAGATCCATTGAGTGATCCTACCTAAAATTGGGTCAGGAATCAAATTATTCAATACTGTTTTTGTATGTTATTACTCCTTAGCTTAGATTTTTTTTTATTTTTGTATTTTGGTAATTTTGAAAGATGGCTCTGCAATAGAAACCAACTGAAAAGCAGGTACTGAGCTAGTAGGGATATTTAATCTTGTAAAAAATACATTAATAAACATAAAAAATATTGTTATATTGTGTCATAACCACAACTTGACTCAGCCTCCTCAGTTATACTCAACCCTCAGCCAATCTCAGCCTCAGTAAAATCTACCTTCCACCCCTTGATCCACAAGCTGCACCTCCTGAAATCCTCCTGCATACCCTGCAGTCCTTAGGTAAATCTCCAAGGCATACCATCCATCTCTCTATGGCTTGGTGCATCCTCATCTCTCCCTCAACTCTATCTGGTATGAGAAGTACATACAGTAAACCCATAGTACATACTCCTGGCTGGACAACCCATACTCCAGTTCAGTACATGCCCTTTCTGGACAGGCTCATTACCCAATCTGTCAAGCCACAGTCTGAAGCCCAATTGGTCAACATTCAATAGCATGGGGAATCCCAGCCCCAGAACCAGTCATCCCGACTCAAGGCCTCCTCTCAGTTCTCACATATACTAGCCTCTCCCACTTCCTGGACTAATTCCCCTCAAGGAATTAGTATACTACTTCTTATTGGTTAGTCCCATTCCAATAGGTGTCATCTCAGCACAAGAAATCCAACAAGCCTACGTTACTCATATCACCTAACCCTTTGGTTTTACTCTTACAGGATTCACTCTTCAACCTCCTTCAGAGCCTTAATCCTGGATTCTCCTCCTCTCAATTTTCATTTCTCTACATCTCATCCTCCTTGCAATAAATATCATTTCTACATCCTTATTTCTGTGAGCAGTAGTTCCTGTGCCTTCTGCCCCTTGCACGCCAGGGGCAGTTGTGACATATTGGAGGTGTTCAAAGTAGTCTCAAATGTTTTTGTAAGCAAATTTTTTTATTTTATTTTTTTAATTGGAAAAGGCAATTTATATCAAATACAAGTATTTGAGAAATTCTCACCATCTCATACACATGCCTACCACCCCCAAAAAATGCAACAGCTAAGGAAAAAATTTCCTTTTTATTCAGACACCATTACATCCTTTTCATTCTGCTCTTGATCCATATCATTCTTCCCTTTTTAAAAATCCAACTCAGTCAATCTCAAATTTCAATGAGCATCTAGACTTTTTTCTTCAATATTTTTTCACCTCTTTGCTTTTGTTTAAACATTTCCAGTTGAAGAACCCATTTCTCCTTTTAAAACTGAAACTTTTGATTTTACACTTCAAGCCTATCACTTTACATCTGGGACTTAAATGTTTTGAAAAGAGTATTGGTGAATTAGTATGTATACATGAGCCAAAATTTCTGGAATTTTTAAATTTCTCCACCCAAATATCTCTCAGTAATCTCTCCAAAACCTCCAAAGCTGAAATTTTTCCTCTTCCTTTGATGGCTTTTGGAGTTTACTTTCTTTGAGCTGGAAAAATTTCTCTTTCCCTTTACTGAGGATGACTGAAATTGAAAATCATCACCAAAATTGAATGGTGAAGTGGGAGGCTGCATTGAATTGAGCTTGTGGTTGGGTAAAAAATAATGGGCCTGTTTGCAGGAAATCATTGATTATTCACTAAAAAATTTAATTTAAAAAATAATGAAAGTTGATAGGGAAGCACATTATTCTGATTGTGGAGGAGGTGATTCATCAGAATAAACCTCCTCAAGGTTGAGAGGATCAAAAATTTTTTTTTCCAAGCTTGGAAGAAAACAGTCCAAAAAGGAAGGTGTTGGATCTAAGGATGGATTGGAATGGATCATTGATGCAAATTTTGAACCCATAACAAATTTCATTGTTTGAATATCTGTCTTGGCCCCTAATTTGGAAAATCAAAGGGTTCATCAATAAATTTTGTTTACTTGATAAAGTTTTCCTCATTATCCCCATTTCTTTGGTTGTGATTGGCTGTCATCTACTTGGCATCAATGGGGTTAGATCTTTGAAAATAAAAAGCATCTAAATGGTTTTTTTTAGCTTTCTGTCTAAATATCTCATCCATTTGAACATAAAAAGACAGATTGGTTCCAGTTTATCAACCACCAAGTTCATCCCCTTGGCTTCACTAGCATCAGTGAGAAATAATAATTTTCAGATTGACATTGAGTGGGGCTTTTATAATGTTCTCAATAGTTCTTGAATCTTTATATTGTTTTATTCCATGAAAGACCAAGCCTAATGTACATTTTTTTTCTTGATCTAATTTTCCATCAGGCAATGACTATTGAGCTTTGAAGATTGAAGTTTGCCAACACAAGTTTTTTTTTTAGACCCAAAGCAATCAATTTAGTTGGATGTAAATTTGAGACATTTGAAAAGGATGAAATGATCTCCTTTCTTTAGTTGAATAAAAAAATTTAAATCTGATGGGGAAGGAGTGTTGAATTCTGTTGAATTTTTGCCTGTTGAGTTACTTGGAGAATTTTGCTGGGAATATTTGAAATTGGAGGTTTTCTGAGTGTTCATTTGGAAAGATTAAGAGAAATAAAGTGATGAGTTCAATAAAGTGAAAAATTTGACCAAGTTAATAGTTTGATGAAGTGAAAATTTGGATGAGTTTAGGAGTGGAAATTATAAGTTGAAATGAAGAGAAATTTCTACATGCATGAGGTTGGAAGTGGGAATAAGCAAGGGTAAGGTGGAGGGCAAAGATATTATATACCCAATGAGGTTGGAGATGGAAGGAAGTGGGAAGCCAGGATTTTAAAATTTTTTCTGGAAAATGTCAGATTTTTAAATGAACTTTATATACTTCATTTGAAAAAAAATGTTTTGGTGGTAAATCTGACACATCTTATGTGAAATAAGTGGTTTTTTATTTTTATGTTTGGCGGCATGTTTGAAAGTGTTTTATATTTCTGTAAACCACCATAAAAACAATCACAAGCCTTCTAAATCTCATGTTCCCAATTGAGATTTTTAAATTTTCCAGCTCAATTCATTGTTTATTATGGAATTGAAGCAGGAAAGAATGTGATTTCAATCATTAAAATTTCCTCTAATAATAAAATAAACTAGACAGGAAAACCCCCCAAAAAAACTCTATTATCCTCACTTCTTACTAAATTTGAAATGAAAAAAAATGAGGAGCCAAGTTTGGGATACAAAAGCAATTTTTTTAAGATAAATTTTCATTCATAAAAATTAATTAAATTACCATAAGATAAAATATTTGAAACTGAAATCTATATTGTAAAATGAAACCCAACATAAAAAAAATCTAGTTGTAAAATTCCAGGATGGGTTATTCCAAAGAATTTTTTGAATTCAGGTGCATTGATAGATTCTTATGTGTCTTTTAAAATTGGTTTTTCCCATACCATACACAATAAAATATGTAGCTGTGATTTATTTATTGTTTTATCATTTCTGGTATAACCAAAATGAAGATATTTATTGAATATTTCAATATTATTTTTGAGATATTGACCAGAAAAAAAGGAAATCCAGGTTCCATTTTTTTCATTATACTCATTCTGTGATAAATTATATCAGATCCACTTATTTTAAAGACCCAAAGGGAATATTTAACAAAAGATAAACTTGTTTGAAGCTGAAAAAAAACCCAAAAAAAGGCCCAGGCCAAATCCATGCCTTAAAAATCATTAATGCATACAAGAGTTGAAATTTTGAGAAATTCCAAGTGCTTATTTCAAAAAAATAACAATCTTTAAGCCTGCAATGAGCCATTTGATTTTTTTAACATTTCAAATCTGATATGCCCTATTGAATCCATACCTTTTTTCAATTGAAAAAGAAACAGGAATGAATGTGGCATATTTTTTTTATTGAATTCACCCTTTTCTTGAAAAAAAGGACAAGGCACAAATTTGAATTTTTTTAAGTAGATTCACACCTTTTGGTGTGTTTTTGCACCACAGGAGATTTGTAAACTTCAAGATTTCAAGTAACTCCTGGGCTGTGAGAACATTCATTTTAGGACAATTGGGGCTGAAGGATACCTTTAAAGTTTGATTCATGAATTTTGGGGCTAAAATAAAGACTCCAGACATCCATTGGGGTTTTTATTGAGTAGAATATTTTTCAAAATCCAAATATGGACATGACTTGAGTTCAGGTAACATGAAAAAATACAGTAAATATCAGTTTGATTTTTTTTTTTAAGAAACTAAATTCTGAGCTCAGATTTGAATTTAAACTTCATTCATTATAAGAAAAATGATACAAATCAAGTTCCTTTCAATAAAATGGAATTTTTATGGTGGGGTTGAAATAGTATTGTGAAAAACATCATAAAACATAAAATAAATCAAAAATAATTATTTTTTGCAGAGGATTCCAAATACACTTTCAGTTTTCAGAAATAAATTCATAGAGTACATAAATCCTAATAAAAAATGTTCAAAAATATTCTATACAAAAAAAAGTAAATATTTCCAGCGGAATATAAATACCATTTTACCTAACATAAAAATTATCAAAATTATACATATAACTTTGTCAAAAAAAATATTGGGGATGATTTCAAAAAAAATTGAAAAATTAAAAAAATCTATGCATCAAAGAATTTTGAACAACAGGGGTGGGGGTTTCAAAAAAAAAAAACCTTGATTACTCCGGTTATCAACAGGACTATTCAGACAAGGTTGAACTCTCCAAAACCAAATCTGCTGGATAAAATTACAAATCCTTTTCCTTTAGGAAAATCCCAAAAAGAAGGGGAAAAAAAACCTCCCCACTCAGCCACCCTCAATTGAAAAATTCAAAATTTCAATTCTTTTTGAAATTATCCTCTCATTGGTTTCATCCTCTGGGAATTTTTTTGAAATGATGTTGTATGAACACTAGACCAGCTAAATTTGGAACAAAGGCAAATTGTGATTTTGCGTCATTTTTATTTTATTTTTTTCCAAAATTCTTTTTAAACTGGTTTATAGTTCCATCCAAATACCAATTAATTTGCCCCCTTCCAAAATTCTCCATCATAAATGATCCTCAAGAATTGATCAAAAAGAAAAAGAATTCTGCTCTCATCTTGGACATAGGGTTGGATTATTATACCCAAAAATGAATAATTTAACCATAAATAATGATCGGATTGCTTTCAATCCAGGCTTAAATAAATATTTATTAAAATACCAAAAATTCTCCACCCTTTTTATTCTCCTTAATTAATTTTGTGTACATACATACTGATAGCTTTTTCAGAATTTTCTGCGCAGATAAAGATAAAATTAGTTAAATATTTTCAATGAATATCTTGCTGCTTCCCTATTCTGAAATTTGAAAACATAGGATCCATTTTCTGGGCTGCAATTCATGAAATTTTAATTCTTCCTCAAATTTCCACCAATTGAAAAAAGCTTCTACATATACTCTGGGTGGTAGTTCTACAATTCCTCAAAGGCATATATAAGACCCATCACAAGAAAAACCTCAAAGCCTTTGTTACAAGATAAGACAATTAATTCCTTAAACTTTTCAAAAACTTTTTTCCAAATTAAAAAAACCCTCTTAATTGCACTCAAGATCATCCATTTCCTGAAATCCAAGGTTTTCTAATAGTTAAAAACAACAGAAATTTTCTTAAACAACCTCAAAATAAAATTGGAAATCAACCCACTTTTGAATAATTTTCAAAATAATTCTGTTGAGATTTTGGAATATTTGAAAGAAAACTGAAGATAATTATGAAGTACAGAGTTATAAATTCAATTAAATCAAATTTTTCAAGGAACCAATGGAAACCTATCCATCATTTCAGGTAGCAAAAGATAAGTTTATTTCAATAGAGAAGAATCAACCTTGAATAATCTTTTAATTCAGGCTTTAAATTATTTAAAATCATGTTGATAATGAAGAAAAAATATTCCATATTTATTTCAATGGGCACAGGCTATAATAAAACCAAAAAGATCACAAAATTCATGCCAATGACACAAAAAGACTTCAGTAGTGTCATATTAGTAATTGTTTAATATATTGACTCAAAATTTTCTCCTTTCCTATGCCAGGAAGGCTTGAAGCCTTTTTAATTTTTAAAGGGATACCTGGGATGGTAGAAAACTCCATTTGATGGTTTTTTGCGCTCCCAAAGGCCTTTAAACATTAATTGAGGCCCTGGGAAGCTGGATTAAGGCCTCCGACCGCCTGTGGGGTCTTTCTGGGGTAGAATGATTTGGAGAATTCAAATGGAGACACCAATTGAGTAAATGAGTTATGTGAAAATGCTATAAATATCAGTTTTTTTCAAGGAATTGACATCTGACCTCAGAGTTCCAAGAAACTTTCATAAACTTAAAAGAAATAAGTAAAATGATAAAACATCAATTTACTTGCAAAAAGTGAGAGATATCAAGTGGAATACAACTAAATTTGTAACAAATATAAAAAAACATGAAAAAATTTGGCATATAACTATCTGGGAATTGAAATATTTTGGAAGTTGTAAACCAAAACATCATCCAGTACAAAAATAATTATAAAAACTATATGAAAGATACTTCTTGAAGAAAATTCATTATTTTTGATGGAATGTGAATGAATTTGTACCAAGAATAAAAAATGAGAAAAATAAAACATATCAACATATTTGAATTTGTGAAATAGACATATGTTGTATTTTTACTCATTTTTTATTCTTGAAGATATCAACATATTTGAATTCGTGAAATAGACATATCTTTTACCAAAGTTTTCATGAAGTAAAAAAAATAAAAATATCAAATGTAAAAATTGATTATTAAAAAACCAAATTTCACATTTCTCTGATCATTGATGCACTTGATGGAGTTTATTTTTTAATTTTGAATGATATTTCAAATCATCTCATTAAAAACGTTCACTTTTAATTCTTGCATATTTTTTTATGTTTTGTAAAAGATATCTACATTCCATCACAACTGATAATTTGTATTCATATAAATCAATTTTTGATTTCATTACTCTTATTATTTTACTTAATGATTTTTTTTGGAGTTTTTAGAAATATTTCAATCCCTCTTGTGTTGTTTTTATACATAGAATTTTTCTATTTTATTTGATTTTTTTGGTAAGGTTTTGAATCTCACAGGAAATTTCCATTATTGTTCAAAGAAATCAATTTTTTGAATTTGATAGGTTTATTTTTTTACTTGATGAAACTTTGTTAAAATATTTCGAAGTATTTGAATTCTTCTTTTGAAAAAGTCATATTTAAAATTTTTCTATTATTTTTATGCTTTGTACAAAGGTATTAACATTCCATCACAAATCTTGAATTTTGTTCAAGGGAAATGTTAAATTTGCAACCCATAGGTTGCAAACGGGTGTGAAAAATTGTTCAAAAACAATATGAGTTGTGAACAGATATTCACAATCAAAATGATTTGTGAAGAAAAATAAAAAATAAATAAATAAGTAAATAAATAAATAAATAGATAAATAGATAAATAAAATAAAAAATTAATTAATTAATAAATGAAATAAAGGGTGTTGAGTTTTCCACGCCCCAAAACCTGGAAATCACGTGGTGTCAACATTTCCAAAACGTCCTCAAACATCCCCAATGCATGCGGTGAACCTGGAAAAAACACGGTTTTTGGGGGTTGTCAAAAAAATAAAATAAAAAATACTAGGGGATAGGAAGGCATGTCAAACCCCTTTAGAACAAATTTGAATCATTTTTTCCATTTTCAAGGCCTTCAAAATTTCCCTCAAAAAAATGAGAAAAAAACGCTTGATGTCTCAAATCTTTTCACATTTTTAATATTTTTTTGTTGATTAATTTGAGAAATCTAAAGAGAAAATTTTTTTTCCAATATTGCAGGCCATTCAATTAAAATTTTTTCAGAATTTTAGTACTTCACTTTCCCACCAGAAAATGGGATTTACATAAAAATGAGACATTATTTTCAATTCTTTTTTTTTATTATTTTTCCATGAGATTTTCCAAATTTTCAGTTTGCATTATTTTAGTGAGAATCAAAATTTTGTAGCTTACTTTTTCCCAAATAATTCATGATTCAAAACAAAAAAGTGGTGTTTTTTTCTATAAATCAATGAGTAAAAACTTTTCTTGAAAAATTTAGAAAAAAAATAGACAAATGATTCAATCCTGATCAATTTTTACTAATTTATTATTTTTACTACCAGGAAACAAAATCTTCAGACCAAGTTCCAAGTTATTATGAATCAAATCTTCCTGTTTTTGTGATTCCTTGAAAAGCCTTTCAAAGGGGATCTAATTGGGGAGCTGGCCACAGTTCTGAATCATAGTGGAAAGAAGCTATGTGCTGAAAATCTTCCAAAATTATTAAACATATGGGAGATTTTTGAGAATTGGCAGTTGGAGGTTAATTGAGGTTCAAATAAATTGATTGAATCAACTTAGATAAAATTACCACTGGCCTTTTGTATTTATCTTCAAGCAGGAAGCTGTGGAAAGGGAATTTCCTCCAGTAACTTTGAGGGGCAGGTCCAGAAGTGTGGTTGAGATTTTTACTTGCTTTGTCAAAATTTTCATCCCAGACTTGATCAATGAATTTTTCATCCTTGAAGATAGAGTTTGATTCCATTTCCTTGATCATTTACTGAAGACCAATCTTCAGATTTAAAGCCCAAATTAACTGTCACTGATCTAAACCCACAGTTCCCATCACCCATCACATCTTGAACATGTGAAATTTTTGGTATGGCTGTCATTGAGAAAATGAAATTTTTGTATTGATCCTAAGGAAAAAAAGATGAGTATTATTTAAGATGAAACGGGAAAAAAAACTTTTTACTGACTTTATCAATAGCCACAACTTCAAAATTATCAGAAGATGAAAAATACAATGTTGTGACCTTCATCCCAAAAAGCAAGGGTTTAATAAGTGAACCATAAAGCAAGATTAAGTCAGAAATTTATTCACCTTTTCTATTTCAGAGGATGTGGCTGTGGGAGAAACAATTGGATTCTCTGGAGGCCTATAAGCATCTTCATCTTATTTTTTTCTTCTCTTGATCCTCTTCAAAGTCCAAGGACTCAAATTCTGTGAAAAAACCCTCTTATTGATGATGGTTCCTGACCTCTGAGTGAAAAATGAAAATATGAGAATCAATGGAAAATAGAAAAACAATCCTTATCCCCCCCAACCAAAAAAAAAATCATTAACTGTCTTTATTATATCCAATTATTTGAGATCTTTGAGTTCTTCTCCACTTAATTCCTCTTCTTTTATAAACTCATCTTATTCACAATGCAATGTTATCCTAATTACAAAAAAAAACACCTCTTCCTCTGACTCCTGTTTCTTTTTTCCCTTGGCCTTTTCATGGTCTTCCTTTGGTTTCCTTTTACTCAGAGTCTGAAATTAGAGAAAACCAATTTCCAACCATATTCTTTTAAAATCAATTCAACATAAAGCGATAAAAAACCAAAAAAAGAAAAAAATAACGATTGAATGAACCACTTGGTGCTTCCTTGGTCTTCCTCTTATCTTACGTACTTCAACATATTCAAACCCAGATAGATCCCTCTTAGATTGATGCTGAGAAAATCTTTTGCTTTTATTGGGGAATCCTTTGGGTCTTCCAAAAATTTTACTTTCTTCCTTTGATAGGGGTTCTTGAATGGGATTCATTTGATAATTCCCTTTTGAAAGTTTGATCATTTCTCCAAGGTACAAATTTTGTTCTCCTGGGCGCAATTTGAGGAATTCTTCAAAGGGTTCATTCTGACAAGGGTCTATGTTGGTTGATTGAAAAGGTGATTATTGAGATGATTGAGAAGCTTGGCATGACCCCTTCTCAGCAAGCTATTAATAATTCCAAAATATAAGAAAAAAACTTCAGAAATCAATTTTATAATTGTTTTTTTCTCCAAGAAAAGCAGACATACTGCAATAGGAGGTTTGAAATGCCACTGGGGATGAAAATAATCAAGAAAAAATTGTGGATTCTTAAGATTTCCCTTCTTCACTTGGTGTAAAAAAGGAATTCCCATGAAAAAAAATAATCACAATCAGAACAGATGGTTGATTTTTCTGCTGAAATGTGAAAGGAATGCACAATCTTGAGAGCATAGTGGCTTAATTTTCCTAAGAGGTGTTCAACACAATATGGGAGACAAATCAAGTTCTTGAAGTCTTGCTGAGAAGTTTCAATGGCAGTTTCATGGAGTTGAATTGAAACTGAATGATATATTTGGTGAACTAAATCAGAAAAGGAACCACAAAAAGTTGTGATAAATCTTTTGACATAAGAGTGAAGCCGTTCTATTCTAGATGTGCTGGTATTTCCAAAATGCAGGTGTTTGCTTGCAGCATATGAAACAAATTTTCTTTTTAGATGAAGCCAGTTTTCAAGAAGGTAGTCAGGAGTAGGGGGATTCCAGACTACAGTCAGTTTGGTAAAATTATCTTGATAAGAATTTTCACATTTGGATTCGACCAGCATATTCCAGTGTTTTCTAAATATCATCCATTATTCTTCAGATTTAAAGTGTTTTCTACAATGTGCTTGAATGTTTTTGAAGATATTCCAGACACAGATTAAATGATGAGATTTGTGAAATAAAGTTTCAATGGAATGAATCAGGGATTCATCTTTGTAAGTCACAATGACTTTGGGTTCTTCATATTCTAATAATTTATTGAGTTGATGGAGAGCCCATTTATAGTCTTCCTTTCATTATTGGGAGAGGAAAAATATTCCAACAGAGAATGTTCTGGCACCATTTTTGACCCCAAAAATGTGAAGAAGAGGCATGGAAAATTTTTTGGTTTTATAGGTACAGTTCATCATTAATACTGATGGAAAGAGTTTGACTAATTTGATAGAATCTGGGTAAGAAATGAATAAAGAACTAATATGACCATTTTTATTATTGATTTCATATGTAAAATAAGGGTTTCTTAATTCCATTATTAAAGATTCTATGGGTGATTTTCCTTCTAGTTTTTCTTTTTTAATTTTTGATCTTTTTTCATAGATTTTACTAAGGATTGTTTGAACAGGAGAATTGGAGGACTGCATTAAGGAATTAATAATTGTCAGGGGAGGAACCCCAGCTTTGGTTAAAGGATTAACCATATCCTGTTGATCACCCTGAATCCTTCTATGAACTGGATGGGTGGATGGATCAGTTGATGGTGGATGATTGTGATCAGGGCATTTGATTTTTATTTCACAAAGACCAGACCTCTTGCAAAAGCTTCCAGATAATTTGAAGGGACAGTTTGTTTTTCTAGTTGATGAAAGTCTTTTGCTATCAAAATTTTGTTTATATTCCCCAGATTTTTCACAGTGTTAAGTATATCTTTGCTACTTAGTATTGGACACTTTGGTGTAAATGGAATATCCATGGGATTTAGCCCACTCTTGAATAGCATTGACAAGTTCCCCCTTTGAATGATATGATAATTCAGATGGAGGAGCCAAAGGGGTGAAATAATGGTGGGGATATAAATCAGATGAAGAAGTAGAAGGAGAATTAGCAGAGGAAGATAGTGGAGCAGAAGAAGAAGCAGCATAGGTAGATAGTAATAGTGGGTTGATGTGTTGTCCAGACATTTTTTTTGGGGGGATTTTGATTTTGAGATGGTTTTTTTAATGAAGAATTTTTTTTTGATTGAGTTTTTGGATTCAGGGCAGTTGATTTAGTGGGGGTGGAGTGTTGAATTGGAGTGGTTGAGTTGTGTTGAATTGGAGTGGTTGAGTTATGTTGAGTAGTGATGTGTGATTGGTTGATTGGTGTTGAATTGTGATGATTGGTTATGGTGGTGATTATTGGTGTGGTGTGGAGTGTATTCTGGATTTTTACAGGTGATTTTGTGGTTGAGGAGAGGCTTGGACCACCCCAAGAGGTGAGGAGAAGGCATTAAATCATCAAAAATAATATTTCATGTCAGATTATTCATATAAAAGAGCCCAATAATGCGGACCTACCCCAAAAAGGGGTTTAAACATGGTATTTTGAGGTTAGACATTTGAGGGCCAAAGCAAGGTCCAAAAAATATGAAAAAATACTTTTGTTTCATTTGAAGTTCATTTTAAAACTTTAAACTCAGTTTTTACATAAAAAGAATCAAAATAGTATCAGAAATTGCTTCAAAACGCACCCCAAAACAGACACTTCCCATTATTTTTGTAGATGCATCAATTTTTTGGGTGAATAATTGATCCTAAAAATCCCCAAAAAATTTTTGGGGGCCCTTCAAAATGCCAACTAAAATACTGCAAACTGAGAATTTGGAAAATCTGATGGAAAAATAAAAAAAAAGAATTGAAAATCATGTCTCATTTTTTATGTAAATGCCATTTTCTGGCGGGAAAGTGAAGTACTAAAATTCTGGAAAAGTTTTAATTGAATGGAATTCCATATTCGGAAAATTCATTTCTCTTCAGATTTCTCAAAATTTTCAAAGCAAAAAGGTTAAAAATATGAAAAGATTTGAGATGTGGATTGTTTTTTTTTCAGTTTTTTGAGGCCAATTTTGAAGGCCTTAAAAATGGCCAAAATTTTTCAAGGTTAATATAAGGGGTTGGATTTGCATTTCTATCCCCTGGCTTTTTTTTTTGACAACCTCCAAACACCATGTTATTTCCAGTTTTACTTTGTGCATTGGGGATGTTGAAGGATGGTGTGGCAACCTTGAAACTGCGTGCATTCCAGTTTTGGGGGCATGAAAAACTCAAGGCTCTCATGAATAAAAAAAATAAATAAATAAATATAAATAAATAAATAAATACATAAATAAATACATAAATAAAAAAATAAATAAAATAAATAAATAAAATAAATAAATAAAATAAATAAATAAAATAAATAAATAAAATAAATAAATAAAATAAATAAATAAAATAAATAAATAAAATAAATAAATAAAATAAATAAATAAAATAAATAAATAAATAAATAAAATACATAAATAAATGAACAAAATGTGAAATTTGGAACCCTACACAACCCAATCACAACTCAAAATGGGTTGCATGGTGCACTTTGTGACCCATCTGGGTTGTGAAAAGCCTTCCACACCTCAGATGGGTTGTGAAAAGCCTTTCACACCTCAGATGGGTTGTGAAAAGCCATTGGCAACCCAGATGGATCATGAACCGCGCCACACAACCCATTTTGAGTTGTGAACGGGTTGTTTAGGTTTACAAATTTAACATTTCCCTTTCTTCAAAGAAATATGTCATATATATTTTTTCTGATTATATATGTGCTAGATGATATTTTTGTTTGCATTTTTACAAATATTTCAATTCCCAAAATTAAATAGGAATGTGTGAAATTTTTTTGTGTTTTTTATGTTTGCTAAAAATTTATTTATTCATATTCAACTGGAAATATCTCATGTTTTGCAAGGAGATTGATTTTTTTATCATTTTCCTATTTTTCTTAAATTGGATGGGTAGTTTTTCCAAATCTGAGGCCAAATTTTTACTTTTTTCTAAAAATTGATATTCATAGAACTTTAAAATAATTACTTTCCTCAACTGTTGTCCATATTTGAATTCTAAAAAACATTCTACCCCAGACAGACCCCAGATGGGGTCTGGAGGCCTTAATTTAGCCTCCCAGGGCCTCAATCAATGTTTACAGGGATTTGGGGGCCATAAATGGTGTGTTTTCCCGCCCCAGGAACCCCTTTAAACATTAAAAAGGCTTCATGCCTTCCTGGGGTGTGAAATGCGCGCCAAAACGATTCATTTTTAGCAAAAAATTACTATAATTATGCCAATTGTCATCATTGGGTTGATGTTAGTAATTTCTTGGCTTTATTATAGCCTTTTACATCCTAATTAATATAAATATTAAATAATGCAATATAACTATTTGGAAATTTTGAGTGACAAGTTTATACACAATCAGACAAAATGCAATACGAGGAATGTCAAAAAGTGATAAATTATCTATTAGAAATATAACCGAATCAGCATTTTATCAAGATAAGAATGTAAAAAAAGTTTCCTTATGATAGAGTGGAAATTTGAAAAATTGAAAGTGTTCTAATTTGATAGGTTGAAAGATTTTGATTTAGTTTTGACTAATATATTTAATTTGATCAGAAGCTTATTCAAAAATATTCATAATTAGTTTTGAGAAATAATTTTTCATGGGCTTGAGGATCAATGAAACTACTGAGAAATCACAAATCAGAGTGAAATAAAGTTATTTTTTGAGTTTTATTGTGGTTTTTATGGATAGATTAGGTTTCCTGGAATGATTCAAAGAAAATATTAGAAGGATATTTAATTAAATTTATATATAAATCATTTTCAATGGTGATGATAAGGGATAGAATGAGTAGAAGTGCACTCAATTTAATTTTTTTAAGGTCAATTCATGCAGGATACCAATCAGATCATTTCAAACAGAAATATTTGGCACAATATTGTGGCTTGTTTAAATTGTGAAATTCTAGGATAGTTGATTACAGGGAATTATTGATATGAATTGATTAATTTGTTTGGGGATTTTCTGTTATTGAGGATAAGTTTTATCAAATATATTTGAAATTAATTTGATATGATATGATTTTTTTTCTTGGAGTAGTTTAAATTTGAAGGAAGTTTTGATAGGTTTAAAGTCCCTCCTCTTATCTGAGAAAAACAAGGTTCACATTTTGAGTTGAAACATAACTCTGGGAAATACAATTTGTGATATTTGAATTGTATCTTATTTCATTATCTGAAAAAATTCAAAATTCTTTTTGACAAATTATTCAGGAATCTATTTCAATTTAACTAGATCCCAAAGACACTCACAATTTATTTACTTTTTACATGGAAGAGCACCAGAAAAATAACCTCGGTCAGATGATCAAGGATCAAATTAAGGGCATTTTGGTTTACATTTTTTTAAAGTCTATATTTTGTTTAATCTTAATTTTCTAAAGGTTAATACACTAATTTCATTAATATTTATATGGGCTCAATGAATTATATTTTTACTTCAATTTGAATTGGTCAGTCATGATATTTTTCAATATTTGATACAATTTTTCACTCCAACATGGAAGAAATGGTCAGAGTAAGAAGGAAGTTTTTGCCTCTAAAATGTGTTGAAATATTAAAAACTTTGAAAGGAGGTAAAAACAAATAAAAATAGAAAACTTAGAATTTGAAGTATTACAAGTGTTTAGGTTATGAGCAAAACCTCTTTATCAATTCATGGAGGAACAATTAAATTTTTTTACTAGGACAGCATTAAACTTGTGTATGCTAATTAGTTGAGGCTGAAAATTGTTTGATGATCTTGATGATGATGACTTAAAGCAGGGTGTATCGGAGTTAAAGGTTTGAAAAATTCAAATAGCTTAT
The DNA here is from genome assembly GCA_025617555.3 of Puccinia polysora. NCBI lineage: Eukaryota > Fungi > Basidiomycota > Pucciniomycetes > Pucciniales > Pucciniaceae > Puccinia > Puccinia polysora. The sequence continues at coordinate 12,204,521 of CM062638.1, read as the reverse complement.
TTCAGGAATAATGTCAATTTTTTTGAAAATTTTTTTATTAAAATAAACAGGGAATCAATGGCTTTAACTGAAAAAAAAAAGTTGAAAAAAAATTGATAGGCCTGAAATCAGCCATATATATTTCTGGAAATTTTAACTCTGAAACACCCCAATTTTCAATATATTTGAAAAGGGTAATGTTAAATTCACAGCTCATTGAGCCGTGTACATGACTCTGTACATGGCTATTTGAGTTGTGTACATGGCTATTTGAGTTGTGTGGACGGCTATTTGAGTTGTGTACACGGCTATTTGAGTCGTGTACACAGCTATTTGAGTCGTGTACATGGCCCAATGGGCCGTGTGGCACCCTACACAACTCAAATGAGCCGTGTGGCATGCTACAAGACTCAAATGGGCTGTGTGGCATGCTACACGTCCCATTTGAGTTGTACGGCATGCTAAACAACTAATATCAAGTTGTGTAGCCTCCACTAAATCATAAATAATGAATAATAAATAATAAATAATAAATAATAAATAATAAATGACAAATTATATATAATAAATAATGAATAATAAATAATGAATAATAAATAATAAATAATAAATAACAAATAACAAATAACAAATAACAAATAATAAATAATAAATAATAAATAATAAATAATAAATAATAAATAATAAATAATAAATAATAAATAATAAATAATAAATAATAAATAATAAATAATAAATAATAAATAATAAATAATAAATAATAAATAATAAATAATAAATAATAAATAATAAATAATAAATAATAAATAATAAATAATAAATAATAAATAATAAATAATAAATAATAAATAATAAATAATAAATAATAAATAATAAATAATAAATAATAAATAATAAATAATAAATAATAAATAATAAATAATAAATAATAAATAATAAATAATAAATAATAAATAATAAATAATAAATAATAAATAATAAATAATAAATAATAAATAATAAATAATAAATAATAAATAATAAATAATAAATAATAAATAATAAATAATAAATAATAAATAATAAATAATAAATAATAAATAATAAATAATAAATAATAAATAATAAATAATAAATAATAAATAATAAATAATAAATAATAAATAATAAATAATAAATAATAAATAATAAATAATAAATAATAAATAATAAATAATAAATAATAAATAATAAATAATAAATAATAAATAATAAATAATAAATAATAAATAATAAATAATAAATAATAAATAATAAATAATAAATAATAAATAATAAATAATAAATAATAAATCATAAATCATAAATAATAAATAATAAATAATAAATAATAAATAATAAATCATAAATAATAAATAATAAATAATAAATAATAAATAATAAATAATAAATAATAAATAATAAATAATAAATAATAAATAATAAATAATAAATAATAAATAATAAATAATAAATAATAAATAATAAATAATAAATAATAAATAATAAATAATAAATAATAAATAATAAATAATAAATAATAAATAATAAATAATAAATAATAAATAATAAATAATAAATAATAAATAATAAATAATAAATAATAAATAATAAATAATAAATAATAAATAATAAATAATAAATAATAAATAATAAATAATAAATAATAAATAATAAATAATAAATAATAAATAATAAATAATAAATAATAAATAATAAATAATAAATAATAAATAATAAATAATAAATAATAAATAATAAATAATAAATAATAAATAATAAATAATAAATAATAAATAATAAATAATAAATAATAAATAATAAATAATAAATAATAAATAATAAATAATAAATAATAAATAATAAATAATAAATAATGAATAATAAATAATAAATAATAAATAATAAATAATAAATAATAAATAATAAATAATAAATAATAAATAATAAATAATAAATAATAAATAATAAATAATAAATAATAAATAATAAATAATAAATAATAAATAATAAATAATAAATAATAAATAATAAATAATAAATAATAAATAATAAATAATAAATAATAAATAATAAATAATAAATAATAAATAATAAATAATAAATAACAAATAACAAATAACAAATAACAAATAATAAATAATAAATAATAAATAATAAATAATAAATAATAAATAATAAATAATAAATAATAAATAATAAATAATAAATAATAAATAATAAATAATAAATAATAAATAATAAATAATAAATAATAAATAATAAATAATAAATAATAAATAATAAATAATAAATAATAAATAATAAATAATAAATAATAAATAATAAATAATAAATAATAAATAATAAATAATAAATAATAAATAATAAATAATAAATAATAAATAATAAATAATAAATAATAAATAATAAATAATAAATAATAAATAATAAATAATAAATAATAAATAATAAATAATAAATAATAAATAATAAATAATAAATAATAAATAATAAATAATAAATAATAAATAATAAATAATAAATAATAAATAATAAATAATAAATAATAAATAATAAATAATAAATAATAAATAATAAATCATAAATAATAAATAACAAATAATAAATAATAAATAATAAATAATAAATAATAAATAATAAATAATAAATAATAAATAATAAATAATAAATAATAAATAATAAATAATAAATAATAAATAATAAATAATAAATAATAAATAATAAATAATAAATAATAAATAATAAATAATAAATAATAAATAATAAATAATAAATAATAAATAATAAATAATAAATAATAAATAATAAATAATAAATAATAAATAATAAATAATAAATAATAAATAATAAATAATAAATAATAAATAATAAATAATAAATAATAAATAATAAATAATAAATAATAAATAATAAATAATAAATAATAAATAATAAATAATAAATAATAAATAATAAATAATAAATAATAAATAATAAATAATAAATAATAAATAATAAATAATAAATAATAAATAATAAATAATAAATAATAAATAATAAATAATAAATAATAAATAATAAATAATAAATAATAAATAATAAATAATAAATAATAAATAATAAATAATAAATAATAAATAATAAATAATAAATAATAAATAATAAATAATAAATAATAAATAATAAATAATAAATAATAAATAATAAATAATAAATAATAAATAATAAATAATAAATAATAAATAATAAATAATAATAAATAATAAATAATAAATAATAATAAATTATTAATCATAAATAGTAATAAATTATAATTAATAATTAATAATCAATAATCAATAATAATAAATAATAAATAATAAATTATAAATTATAAATTATAAATTATAAATTATAAATTATAAATTATAAATTATAAATTATAAATTATAAATTATATGGAGTAGTGTATGGGCCCCTACACATTGAGGGGCCCTACACAACTACCACACGACTTGAGCCGTGAATTTGACATAAACCATTTAAAAATGAATAAAAATATTAAATATTTTGATGTATGAATCTGAAAAATTAGAGGTATCACTCTAGACAAAATAAATGATGTTAAAATGAGATGTGCATAGACAAGATATAAATAGTCTACTACAAGAAAAATAAAATCATTCAATTATAAAATAAACTACTGGAAATTTTTGCTCATGAGGTCCTTAGATAATATTGAGCACAAAAAAATTCCCATCAGGTATTAGTAAAAAATTTTTATTATGATAAATTGAAAAAATTCCATCCCAAAGTTGAGATTCACACACCCCATTTGGCACTCTCCAATACTCATATAAATGATGTGATGTATCTCATTTTCAGGTTGTAAGGATAATTATAAAATCTTCCTGGGCTTCAATTTTCTCAGAATGCATTGAATATTAAAAATTTAGGAACTTGATCATCTTGTCTTTGATTGTTTTTTTAAAATTTAGAATGTTCCTGAAAATTCTGGAAAACTTGGGCTTCCCCGCAAAAAACCATTAGGGTGTATCAAAGTTAGAAAAACTGACATTGGAAAACCACCATTTGTTTTGGCCAAACCCACCATTTTCAATGGTGGGTTTCTGAAATACACATACCCCCTAACTGGTGTATTTCAAAATGGCAAGTTTCATGAAAATGATGATTTTCCAACATAAAACCCACCATTATCATCCATTCACCATCAATTGCATGCAAAACACCTATCCACACCTCCACCTCAGCAAATCCATACCAATCCCGTCTCCATCACATCACACATCTCATCTTCATTGCTTCACATCCCCATCACTTCAAATCTCCATCACTTCACACACATTCCATCATCATCTCATTGCCCCACATCTCATCACCATCTTTCTCAATATGTACAATCAAACTTCCCAGAAGCAAGTTGAAAATGCAAAAAAGCTGACTGAAATTTTTTTATTATTTGACTCTGATTCAGACTCTGATTCATACTTCAATTTGGAATCAACTTGGTTAGCTTTTCATTCTCTATTGAAAAACCAATACATGGTTCCAAGAAGACAAACTCTCCACAACCCCATGTATGATAGGCAAAAGCTTCATCTTCTCCCTGACTTAAGCTTCCAGAAACTGTTCCAAGCTTTATTGCCTTCATTCATGAAACTTTTGGAGATGATTGAAGACAACCACATCTTCCAGAACAATTCTTGGAATCCTCAACTCACTCTACCTATTGAACTGGCTGTTGCTCTTTGTAGATTGGGATCAAATGGAAGTGAAGCAGAAATTCATCAATTAGAAAATCTATCTTTGGTCAGTTATGCATCCATTGACTTATATGACAAAAGAGTCTTGAATTCTATCCTCTCTTTCCATTTCTCAGTCCTTTGTTGGCCAAGCAAAGAATAAAGCAAGTATATATATCAGTTAATGCATACTGAAGGCTTTCCCAGTTGCATTTGTTTTATTGATGGAACCACTATCCACTTGAGTCAGAAGCCCAAGCTAGATGGCAACCACTATTTTGATTGGAAAAAAAGGCAATCAATTCATGCATTTTCCAAAACTTTTGATAACATACTGACCAAATATGTTTTATCTTTTTGTATAGATACTCTGTGGCACTAAGACCTGTTTTTGATAACAACAAGAATTTCATATCCCTCCATGCTGGCCTTCCAGGTTCATGTCACAATTCATATTTTTTCAATTGGATTCAGATTACCCAACAACCAGAGAACTAATTTGACCCAGATCAATACCTTCTTGCCAATTCATTTTATGCTAGCAGGAAATATGTGGTTCCAGCATACCAAAATTTTTCATCCAACAATCAAGCCAAAACTGATTTCAACTATCATCTTGCCAAATCCCAAGTTTGTATTGAGCATGCCATAGGAATCCTGAAAGGAAGATGGGCCAGCTTATGGGAAATTCAAAACCAGCTTCCAAATTCAAAAGAAATGAAGATAATCATCAACTGGATTATCACTTGTGTAATCCTTCACAAACTTCTGACCAAAACAAAGATTTTTGGGAAAAAATATTTGAAGACAATATTCCTGATCTTCCTCAAGTCATCCCTGTATCATCTGGTCCCTCATCTTCTGCCATGAGAAAGTGGATTCTAACCCTCACACTTGCTCACTTTGATGAGTAGCATTTGGTTTTGAAATAGGTAAATCACACTGAATTTTTTTAATTTGGTGGTTCAACCAACAATTGTAGGTTGACTCCATTTTTTTTTTTTTGTCTTTTTTTTTTGTCTTTTTTTTTTTTTTTTTTTTTTTTTTTTTTGGTGGACTTGGAATAATAAACAGAACCAAAAAGTTCCAAAACACTGGTCTATTCCCACAGGTCCAACCCTTCCTACACTTCACCATCCACCTCCACCTCACCATCCACCTCCACCTTACCATCCACCTCCACCTCACCCTTCACCCCCAACCTCAACATGCACCATCCACCTCCTCCTCATTCCATCACTTCAGGACACCCCCTCCTCCTTTGGTCAGAACCCCAGGTAAGCTCCCCCCCAACCTCCTCTTCCTCTTACTCATCTCTTTCTCATTGTCTCTTTGTTTAATTTTTAGAACCCCCCCCCCCCACCCTGCCTCCTTGCTCACTCCTCTAGGTAAGCCAAAACCCTCCTCCTTCTCCTCCTTTCCCCTATCCCTCCATCCCAGTTGGCCAATTTATTGGTCAATCAATTTCAAATCAATTGTTCTATCAATTTACCATTGATCAACCAATCAATCACAAATCAATTGGTTGATCAATTCCTGATTGATGGAAAATCAATTTGGCATCAATTTACCAATCAATTGCAAATCAATTGGTTGATCAATGAAAAATTGATTGACTTGTCAATTTGCTATTGATTGGGAAATCAATGTCAAATCAATTGTTTGATTGATCACATCTTCTCCTCCTCCAGAAAAATTGATTGGCCCTCCTTCTCTTCCTGCCTTATGAGTAATAAGGGGACTGACTCTTTTTTTGATTTTTTTGTAGGAAATTTCACTGGTAATTTTTTGTTATTTTCTATGTTTGTTGATCATCTATGTTGATTATACTGGACTCAAGAATGTTTTTTTTTTGATTCCATTCAATTCAATCCAATATTCCACTGCTTTGACCACACTTCCTTGACCACCAATTCTTCTCCCACCAAACTCAAAATGTTAGACAACTAATGGATTTCAATTTTGATACTCACCCCAATCAAAGTATATGGTTGGGAGGGAAAAAGATGGAAGGAAATAGTTTGAAAAACATACAGAGAATTGGGGAGGAAAGGGCTTGCAAGAAAAGGAGGGCTCAAATTTGGGATTCCAAAATTGCATTGGAAGTGACTGAGGAAACAATTAATTAAAAGGTTGTTTGGTCTTCACTCAAACTGCGTCCCTTGAATCTGTATCCTTCCATTTTCAATAAAAGTCAAAAACCCTCCCCTGATGAGTTGGAACATGCCAAACAGAAGATAAAACCATTCCATTTCTTCAGCTCTTGAAAAGTATATGTTCAAGATCAATTGGATCATGAGGCTATGGTTTCAATCATCAAATTTCTCCCTTTGAATGAACTCTCTGAGCAAGAGAAGAAAGACATAAACTCAGTAACAACATTCCTTCACCAATAAAAAAGAAGTTTTCAACACCGTGGGTCCCTCAAGATCTTGGGGTGGGAAAATTTGGGTAATTGGATGGCAAAATTTGATGCACCCTTCTGAACTATTTGGACAATATTTGAAGAAAGATGCTGTAAAATCCTCCCCTAAAGAGTATTATTTTTTGAACCTTAAGTCTGAAAAGGTCTCTCAAATATTGGGCCAAATGTTTTGAAAATTAGCCAAACTTGCATTTGATTCCAACCGTGAAGCTATGATGGAAAACAATATCCCTTTGCTCTCCTCATTGGAATTTGAATCTGGCCGCACTCCTTTTGACTGCTCCACTCACATCACCTTCACCACAGACTCCTTCTACAACTCTCCCCATATTGACAAAGGTGATGTCTTCTCCTATTACTTTTTACTGGTGGTCCCAAAAAAAAATAAAATGGAAAAATTATCAACAACAAGGATGAATATCAAGTATCCAATGGCCAATTTGTGTTTCCTGACTTGAGTTTTGGGATTTATTTTAAACAAAAAGGCATTGTCAAAATGGTTTGGGCAGAAAACAAGTACAAGCACTGTACATTTCCTGCTGTCAAGTGAGCCACTCATACCAGGATGTCCATTTCCATGCAAATTAACAAAAACACTCAAAACACTATCAAGGACTTTGCCAGTGGCAAAATATACCTTAGGAAAAAAAATATAAAGAAATATAAAAAAGATTTTTTCATTGGTGGTGTTAAAAATACTCTCAAAATTTGTTGCAATCAAAAATAATTTTTTCGTTTTTATTTTTAAAATTTTTTTCAAATTAAATATATTTACAAGCCAAGCAATCAAGTAATTTCCTTTATTTAATCCACAGTTCTACTGCTACCAATACATGCCATGGCTACCAATAATCTATCTTTTTTTTGTGGATAGCCTTTCACTCTCCTTTTTGAGTTGGTCTTGCTCTCAATCTGTCTTCTTTTCCTCTTTTTGAAACTCCAGCTGAGCCTGTTTGATTTGCCACTCAGCATCCAACTTGTCTTGATGAGCCAAACTCTCATCTTTCCACTTTTTAAAATCCATAGCCAGTTGACAATCCCACTTCTCCTTTTCAAATTGAAGTTTTTTGGATTCAATTTGTGATTTTACTGTTTTTTGGAGGAGGGGAATATGAATTGGCTTTATTTTGAAAGCAAGGTGATTAAATCACTGGAATTACTTGAATCTTGTTTGTCCATGATATCCTCAAGGCCAGAGAAATTTGAAGTGTTTCTCCGCTTTTGATGGCTATTTGGCTTTAGGTTGATGGAATTGGAGGCCTTTTGCTTTCCCTTTGCAAAGGATGTTTTTGTGGGAATGTTGTCACTCTCATTTGAAGGGAATGTGGGAGACCCCATTGGCTTGAGTTTTTGGCCAATCAGGAACAGATGAGGCTGATTTTTTACAATCTAAATCAGTTGGGATTAACCGGACAGAAGAGAAAAGAACTTTGGTCCTTACTTGAGCAGATATTGATTTTAGTGGCAATACATGAATACATTTCTCCTCATTGGCCAAGTTGTTGAGTTCTTCCATCCCAGGAAGAGAGAAATCAAAAGAAGGAAGTGAGGTTTCCAAAGAAAGGGTTTGTCAATTCTGATGTAGACATGATCAGCGCTGGTTGTCTTGGAATATCCTCCTCCACATTGGATTGGGGCCACTCATATGTTTTGTCTGGATCATCATTGCTAGGCTGAGGATCCACATCCAAGTCCCCAGCTTTAACAGATTCAGATTGTTGGGCGTCAAAAGCAGCTAAGGGGGTGATTTTGGCTTGGGGTAGGTATCAGTGAGTGACCCTACCTTAAATTTTATGTATAATCATAATTTGAAATAATATTTTTAATATTATTTCTATTTTAACATCTTATTTTTTTTCTTTATTTTATTTTGTTACTTTTTCAGCTTGATCTGCAATAGTAGCAAGCTGAAAACCAGGTTCTTTAAGAGAACACCCAGTTAGAACCCAGCTAGGTTTTTAAATATATATACATACACGTTTTGTAAATTGCATAAGAACATACCCACAACTAGAGGCATAATGTAGACTATAAAAATAATTTACCAAGTATGCTAGTAGATCAAAATCATCATGTATATGAACAAGGAAAACCGCTGATCCAAAGAGACTATTCCCTCATCAGAGTTTTGATTCATTCATCAGCAGCAGTTTAACCTTATATCATGGTGTTGGCAATGTGGGAAGTGTTATGAGGGATCATTCAGATAATTATAGTGTGGATTCTCAAAGATTTCATCCATATGAACATAAAAAGGACAAATGGAGTCCAACTTATCAATTACAAAGGTGATTACTTAACCTTTATTAGAGTCAGTGATGCCAAAGCCAGCGGAGATTGAAATGGAGTGGGATTTTTTTTACTTGGCTTGATATTTCTTGAATTTCTCCCACATCTGTTTGGATAAAAGATCCGGCCTACATTTGGTTTTATTCTTGAGTGCATTGGCCATCAGGAGATAACCATTAACCTTAAATTATGGAGGTTGGCCAACTTGTGTTTCATTTTTGTATCAAAAGCAAGCATCATAGTTGGACAGAATTTTGAGCCAGTTTACAAGGATGATGTTATCAGCTCTCTTGAGCTGAATGGAGCTTTTGGAAGCTGATGACCCCCTGATTGTTGAATTTTGAGTTCCTGGGGGATATTTTTCAGCCTCCTGGATTCCAGGATCCTTGCTATCCTTTAGCTACCAGAGGTGATAGAATAAATAATAAATATATTATTCAATAAATGCAGCAAAAATCTGTAAAATATTTCCATAAAGCTTATTGCAAGGTTAATTGGTTTGGATATGGTTTATTGTTATAAATCAATGTAGATAAATTGATTGTTAAATATTTTTTATATAGGGGCCACAATTATATTGGGGATCTTTAACACCTCTCTTTGGGAATTCAGGATGAAAAAACATAGGCCTGGTTACTTTGGAACCTTTAGTTTAAAGGATATTTTGCCCAAAGATAATATGTATATAAAATACATGTTGGAGTGGCAGGGCTTTGTAACCAAGCTGCCATGACAGAGAAAGGATAACATGACTCAATGGTATATTATTAAATCCTTTGGGTACCTGTTTGGGATGTGCACTGATGGGTTAAACCTGTATACTGGGGTTATAAGGTTGTTCAGCAGTTTTGATTGATAAAAAGAGGTGGAGGACGGATATTACTGATCAGAAATTGCCATAAACCACTTACTTATCTCTTATAAGTACTTGATTACCTTGGCACGGTGTCTGGATATGAATATAACTGGGTCTCTTCCCATCAATATCCTCAAAAGAGCTCTTTATTTATAGCTTTTGGAGTCCCAATATTGTCCTTCTGAGGGTTGTAGGTGCTCAAAGGGACAGACACTAAGGCTAGCAGGGTAACCAGGGGTAGCCTGTCATGTTTCCCTGGTGCTATAGCACGGGTAGCATCTAATTCCACAGGGTATGGGAATTATTCTACTTTATAATTCATGTTTGGACGTGTGAATAACACTAATCTGTCCTTTTTATTTATTATTTAATTAATTATCCTTATTAAATATTCCCAGTAAGTTAATAATTATTTTAATAGAAATTCCTACAGACATTCTGATGTCAGGTGAGTTCTCATTATGTATTAAATAATTGGAGTAAAGTCATGATATTGATTTTACTCCTTATTTTTGAATTTCAGTTGATTTGCTAAAATAATTACTTAAAAATATAAGTAATGGGTATTCATGTAATATTTTTACATCATTAGTTTTCTTAGTATGTCACAAAAATTTTGATGTCTAGAAATTCTCATAATAGTATATTCAAGTATTTCAATATATTTTTAGGAGTAGTCATTATCTTATTTTTGAAGTTTTTGGTACTTTGAATTATATTTAATAAAAAATACGTATAAAGGTTATTTAGGTATTTTTATATAAGTTTATGTATTTTTAGACTATCTACTATCCACGGGAACATTTATTACATATGTAGAATGTTCCCATGTAGGTTGTAGCATTTTTACACGGTACCTAGGTTTCTCAGGCCGCCTGTCATTTTGTCAACCCGTGGTCCCGCAGCTGCGTACTTGTCAGAGGCCCAGGGCTGCGTACACGGCTTTGACAGAGTGAAAGAGCTGTATCTCAGCCGCGCGCAGGTGTAATGGCTGCCGCAGCTGCGTGCGGGAATTGTGACAGAACACATTTCTGTCTTTAACTCCTAAAATATACAGAACACCTCAATTCTGAATGAATTTTAGGTTTGAAACCTATACATTACAATACATGTCAAATATTTAATTGGCCAAAAAGTTCAATAGTGGTGCCGTGGTATTTTGGTCTTTCTTTCCTTAATTATTTAAAAATATAAGGAGTTGGATTTCAAGGGTGGGGTCAGTGAGTGACCCTACCTAATTTTTGGTGGAAAATACATTTTTGAAACAATATTTATGGTTTTCCTGCTCCTTCTTAGGTTAATATTATTATTATTATTTTCATTTTATTTCTGTTACTTTTGAAGCTTGCTCTGCAATAGTAGCAAGCTGAAAATATTTGCTTTGGTTGAGTGGACTTGAAGGGGGAGTTTTGCTGAGGGGAAATTTAAAAAGAGTAAGAGGGATGAAGTGATGAAGCAATGAAGTGATGAAGCAATAAAGTGATGAGATTTAGGATGTGATGAAAGGGGGGGTGAAGTGATGAAGCAATGTGAAAGATGGATGTGATGCAAGCAATCAAGTGATGAGAGGGATGAAGCAAGGTGGGAGTGATGAGGGGATAAGAGTGATGAAGAAATTAGGATAGAAATGAAGAGATGAGATTGATGAAGTGATGAGAGCAATGAATGAAATTTCTGGATGAGGTGGGAAGTGGAATTCTTTCCAATGAGGTTGGAGTTTGAAACCAGGGATGATGATCTGGAATGACACATGGTTGAGCTGGTGAAGGCATTTATATACTTTACTTGAAAAAACCCACTTATTTCATGTTAACTTTGACACCTCTGATCTAAAATAAGTGGGTTTTTATATTTTTAATGGCAGGTTTGAAATGGCAGATTTGGGTTTAAACCAAAGCTGCCATTAAAAAATGGTGGGTTTACTTAAATTTGATACAACCTATTGTGAAAACTCTCCAGCTTTCCTATGCACCTCTACTTAATTCCCTAAATTAAATTCCTCCTGAATCCTGGGTCTTCCCAGTTCTCAAATTTTAAAATCCATCTTGAAAATACTGTCATCTGATTTTACCATTGGAAACCTAAATTAAACCAAAAAAAAACCCTCAAGGTTTCCAGGCCTCCCTGCAGAAGGCAACAACTTAAAATACTTAACCCTTTCTTCAAGCACCACCAGTGATTTTTACCTGTTTCCAGATTCAAATAAGCCTAGTAAAATAAGCCAAGACCTTTGAAATTTTTGATTGCTTTTCCACAAAGTAAGTTACAGAAAAAATTTGAAGACTGATGGTCGAAATTGGAGGATGATTCAAAAATGGAAGCTGGCAGGATGGAAGAATGAAATTCTCACTTTCAAGTTAATATGCTACATTCATAATTTGAACACCAAGCTTTTAATTTTCCACATATTTAGTTTAATTGCTCATAAATATAGACTCATTATGATACATTTTTTATGGTTTGATTTTTTACTGTAATATGGGCAAAATATTCATCAAATCAACTTGAAATAAGATCAAAAGAATGAGTTTAAGTAGTGGACCTGAATTATGGATCTAAAAGATTCTCAAACAGAAGCCTCCCTTATTCCACTGGTTAAAATTTGGATATGAATATGTAACTATATAATTACATGAATTTGGGGAAGAATTCCATCTAAATTCACAATAAATTATTTAAGAAGCATCCTTGCAAAATCCAATCAATTGAGTAAAAACTGAATCACATCTTAATATTTCAAATAAAAATCAAACCAATTTAAAAGACAAGATTTCATATTTGATCATGATTTATTCATTGATCTCATCTAATTTTAATCCAAGAAATATATAAAGCAAGATTCTAGTCATGGAAACTTTCTTCATGTAAAAAAAAAATAATTGCTCAAAGAAGCTTTTACAAAAAGCTCAATAATTCATTAGTATAAAGGTATATTCAATTTGTCTCAAGGATGATTGAAAATTATTTTTGATATTTGAAGTAAATATGAGCCCAGGGGCTCAGAGAAATTTGAATAGATGAAATTTTAACATATATTAAAGAGTGGAAAAGCAAGAATAAAATGAAGAACTTTCAAAATTCAACAAGCAATCTTTTTTTTTAAAAAAAAAAAAAAAAAAAAAAGCCAGATGTGAAGCTAGGGATTAAAATTTGAGAAAAAGATGTTAGAAGGCTTTGGTTTCTATTTATATACCTCCACTCAACTTGGAACAACTGAAACAGAAAGATAGTTCAGAGGCAGTAAAAATTGATCAGTGTGCTGTGCACAAGCCTGATCACAGGCCTCACCCCAAAGGGGAGCCAATGAGTCACAAATGAGCACTCAGCACCTCTTGGAGAAAAAGATGTGGTGCAGCTTGAAAATCAAGACACAAGTCTTGCCATCCCCAACAAAAAAATCCAAACTATTGGTTGAGTGTTTGGTGGTGGAGTTTATCCAGGGTGGCACAGGATGGTCCAGACATTTTTAAATAAAAGGAGGGGGGGATTTCTGATGGGTGGGGAGATTGAGAGGATAACATGTACCGGCTGTTTGAGGAGTTAAAACTGATATTGGGAAGGCAATTTTTGGGACTTTGGAAAGGAAAGCTGGGATTTGGAGCATTTGGCCAGTCAAGATCTCTAGGCCAAGGAAAAACTCATCAGGTCTCAGACCAACAAGTATGGAGATAGGGATGACAAGCACTATATGTAAGCACCCATGAAGATCACAAGCAATCTACAGACAGATATTGCTGGGATGTTAGGTAGAAAATTTGGGGACCATGAAAATCCAAGCTTTTCAGAGGGGCAAAGTTTTTGGAAATCTGGGTAGGGAGGGCAAAGGGAGATGAGAGACAACCTGAGAGAATTTCAAAAGATGGCAGGTTATCAAACAAGGGTTAGCAGAGGGAATCACAGAGTGATTAGGTACTTGAAGGAAGGGAGGTTGTGCAACATCAAGTGTTGTCCTTTAGTCTTTAAGGAGGATGTTCTTTGTGGATAGATGGGGAGAGACAATAGATAGGGTAGAGGAGAGAGAAAAATAAAACATAAAAAAAGAAGAAGAATTTAATAGGATCAAGAGAGTGCTTGAGTGCTATAGAAGAAAATTGAGTTACAAAAGTGCATGAGTGTGGAGTTTGAGGAGGAACAAGGCTGCAGAACCAGTTCAAAGGCTGTGATTTGGAAGGCTTTTGGCAGGCAATAAGATAGTTAGACACAACATTGGAGCAGACTCTGACAGATATTGATCACACCGGCAGACTTTCTGACCACACAATGGATTAAGTAAGGACCACAACCATCATCAAAGACAAAGGATGAAAGATGAGATGATCTGAAGGATTGAAGACCTACCAATGACTGATGAGAACACCATCCAGCTGACCATCCAACCTGAACTTGATTTAGGTCATCATTTGGATGGATTGATGGATGGGATTCAAATGATGATTGAAATCAATCAGAACTAAGATGGGCTTAAGAGTTAAAAGGAAAGATCATCAAAGTTTGAATGACTGAGATCAAGAGGATCAATCCATCAAGTTGATCAGATCATGATTCACAGGAGGCTGCTTGTTTAGATAAGATGGTATTTTTCAAGTTTGTAGTTAGCCATGGAAAACTGCCTTAGGTTGATATGATGAACCTGACTTGAAGAAACTCCTTAGGTTTTTTTTTTCAAGTGAGTGCATGACTGAAGAGTCAGTACAGATTTCAATGAGGAAATGTGGGGTGAGCTGGCAGATTTGGTGTCAGACTGGTGAAAGTGGTGAGTGAGTGATTAGGAAAGTATCTTGGTCAGAAGACAAACTCTAGTTTTGAGTAGAGATGTGACTTAATGATTTGAATTAAATCCAGCAGACCAGAGCCTTTTTGAAAATTCAGACATCACATCAATAAGTCAAACAGATACTCCAAGAATTCAACTAGCATCTTAGACACAAACCACTCAATTCACTAGTCATGTTGCACCCCAACAGCAAGTCCACTTTGTTTCCATTCATTCATCCTTGATCAGCCACCCTAGAAGCTCTTTAGAGAGCTTACAATCTTGCAGAAGCTGAGTTAGATTGCTTCATGCCTCCGCTACTCGCAAGAGAAACAGCTCCAGGCAAATCAATCGTGAGACTGATGGAGATGTGTTCAAAGCTGAAGGTCTTTTGGTTCACTTGTGCAAGTATCGTTCGACAGGATTAGAAATGTCCTCTGAAGAGGTTGAATCTATAGAGAAAAAGTACGCTTTCAAGTCTTCACCTTGATGATAAAATTGTCCTGATTCAGGATTGCTAGATGCATTTAATCTCCTTTCCGGTGTGTTCAACAGGCATTAAGAGTTCGGCCGGCCAGCGCTTTCAATCAGTTTTTTCCCACTATTCAATGCCACAAAATTGATGCAAATTCAACCAGAAAATTCCCTCGATAACGTTATCTGTTTTGAAAATTACATCCAACGACCAGGTGTCATTCCGTAGTCTTACGAGTTTAGGAACGAGGGTTAGGCTGTAGCTGTTGACGAGTTGCACCACGCGGCCACCCAAGCGTTATGGACCAGTTGGCAATAAACGCCGATAGATAGGATTGACTGGAAAATGAACTGGTGAAAACAAAGAAAATGACTGGCGAGCGAATGCTTTAGCGTTCTTTGTAGACAAAGATGATGAACACAGATTCAAATACTTTCATACAATGCGAACTAATATGATGATAGAACAAAACTTAAATCATTGGTTTTACCGTCGAAGAAAACAGGTAAAGGGTCCTGTAGGGGTTTATAGTCGAGGGAAAGTCTGTGGTTCAACTCCCCGACTTGCAATGTTCCTATTGCATCACAGGTGATCATGCACAAGGTATAACCAGATAAAAGATGTTCAACGGATTCAACAAAATCAGCTGAGTCTTAAAAACTGCAAGTGAAGGAAGTATAAAGCAAGTAAAGTTCTTAACTGCATCACTAGCTGGGTTCCACCAAGAACGAGGGCCCTCTAAACTTAGCATATAAACTGCCAACGCATTTAGACTAGCACCGGCATCAAGAGCGCTGAAGTTGACAGATCGCTGGTGAGGTCAATATCTTCATAACAGCGGTGTTTGATCTCTTACCTTGACAGGACATAGTTGTACTTCTCGAACCACTTTGGCCGATACTTGAGCGCCCAATACTGCGACATAAAAGCAGCAAAAAACCCTACACCAATTCTGCGACCGTAATCCGTCAAATAAAAATTGAGCGGTTGCCGATTCGGCGGACTACATTCAGCTTCGCCTTGCAAGATTTAGACCAGAGGAATCAAAACTGGGGAAATTGAAAGATGCTGACATATTGGTCGGGATTTGAGGAGGGGTTATAGCGCCATGAAGAAACACTAATCGACAAGCGAAATCGGTTGAGTATAAAGACCTGAATCTTTAGACCGTTTCTAGAAATGGACTCAACAAGGAAGGCTCAGCTTTCTCCACAAACTTTTCGGATTGTTTCTAGACATGAGCCATGGTCCAACGGGAAGGATGGCACCAATTGGAAACCCCCAAAACAAGATCCTGTATTTGCCTATTTTAAATGAAAATGGGGCTGTTTTCTTAAAATCCGATGCTGTTGTCATGAATCTGCGAACAAAGACGCACCAGCAAAAAACTTGACCGGACCGATCAAGCCCCCTGGGTTTGGAATACAGATTATTTGGGAATAAGTGTTTGTTGACTTTGTGGGTGGAACTTACCAGTGCATTGGGAAAACTAACAGATGACTGAAGCAGAATAGAATATCTCTGGCTTTCGACCAGTCCATTGACCGCTTGGATCAACAATGGTGCCATCCAGCATATCTCTCTTATCAGCAATAACCGAGCGAATAAAGAAATAATTAATGATTGCTCCAAGTGAGGTTCCGTAAATCCTATGCAGAAAAACGATGAGAAGAGCTATGTCAAATTAGGATGAAATTGTACGAAACTATCGGTGATCAGTAAATAAAGCTTACTGGAATATGAACATGTCCTTGGGCGGTATTTCTGACAGGGCCAAGATATGGACGATGAGCCAAGTTCAGCGTTCGGCAAAGGAGAAAGTAGCCATATGGGCACGCAACTAGCATATATTCCCAACTTCAGGTCGGACGCCAAATCAAGGCATTGGCTCATAGTCATGTACCCATACCTTCATGAGTTTCAAAGATCAGTGTACTATCCAGTTCCTGAACGAGTCAGCCAGCGACATACACTTTGAATGTGACATTAGCCAAAGGCCTGCCACTGTTGCGCGTTAGTCAAGGCGAAAAAGAAATGAAAGTGGTCAAAAACTCTACCCGGACAGGATTCTATGTTGCGCTATCTAACTCACGGCAGAAGAATCCCCGCAACAAATTCCGCTTCAAAAACGATCATAGGATGAGGATGAATTATGGACGAGTTTATCACAAAAAAGAGGGGGGGGGAGAAGAGAGAGAGACTAACTGATGACATTCAACCCAATTTGCGTATTAGTAGTTGCCTTTACTGCAGACGACAAAATATGAATTTAAAAAGCTTTCTGTGAGCCAAGACACGAGCGCGAAGCTTACTGATACCCTACAGGTAGTTGTGGGCATAATGAGCATAATTTTAAACGATGAAAAACGTCGCCTCGTGGGAAACATCAACAATAATGCGAGTTGAAAGCTAATGACGCACCATGGGGATGATGAAAAACGTTGCCTAAAATATCAAAACACGGGAGGTTAGTGTCCCATATTATCGAAATCAGGTGGATCAATGTCATTTTCAAGAGTGATTTGAAACGCTAGCAATGACATGTACCATTCCGAGTGCTAACAGTAATGCCCAGACGGGACACTAAAGATCGACTCAGCAATCAAGTCAGCTAGTGTCTTCAGAAAACAGGATGGATGTGCGTGAGGCGGTGAGAAAATTACGCAACCTGAAGAGGGTAGACCAACACAACATAGATTGAGGCAACAAACATCGTCGCACCGATCCACGCATACCAACTTCTTGGAACGTTCTCATAATTCCTCTCCATGATTCCAACATGCACGTCCTAGTAAGAAGGGATAGTAAAATCCACCGTTCTGCGAGAACACAAAACATGAAAGGTGGCAACTCGTCACACAACTTACGGTGGATACTTTGTTTCGATCAGAAATGGCTGACTTGATGTCTTCGGAGTGAAACAAAAAGACTGTCATCACGGCAGATGTCAAGACTGCGAAGCTGACGCCGTAGGATACTGCAAAGTAAGGTGTCAATTGAATGGGCCCGAGTTCTGCAAATGAATTGTGGGAAATCAATCAGTTCCAATCCAGGTGTTGGCCGAAGTTCAGACATCGAACCTTTGAATCTTGTGAATACCAGAAAGAATGAAATAAATTCGCAGCATGGTTATTTCAATGTCAGCGAAGCTCGGTAGGTTCGGAATCTTCAACCAAAGAAATTAGGCGAATCGCAGAAAACGAACAGTCCCCATCGGATTGTTCACGGAGATCGATAGAAATATTGTCAAAGTACAAAGCACAACCCACTTGTCTTCGTCTAGAGTGAAATCAGGTTTCACTACAGCAGAGACGTTGTATTTCTGGAATTTTTGATCAAATAGACGAGCGGAGACGGCGTTATCTCCAAAGCTGCGATTCTGGGTACGGTAAAAAAATGAAGTCAACGGGAGTGCTTTCTGAATTTATCTAGTTCCCTTACATTCCAAAAGTCACTATACCACATTAGCGGTACGAAGAGCCACATGGAACAGGCCAGACCGGCAAAATAGTTGAAGGAGGCATAGAACGGGGTAAAAAGAGAGCCTGCAAGAGTGGCTACGATCAGAAAACTAATGCAGCAGCGAGCCACCAGGAAAATTTAAGTTTCACCCGCAGATCCAATAACAGTCCAGTCTAGTGAAATCGTCAACAGGCCCTTCGAATGAATGCGTTTGGGAACAAAGGCTTAGTCGTAATGAGGGGAAATTTAGCCTGAAGAGGTGTCGAAGCCAATAATGAATATTTCTTACAGCTCCTGTGTCTGAATGGATGATCGGTTGGTAAACAAATCATTGTTTGCTAAATGACAGGCTTCATTCATCATCCAACTCACAGGCGGATCCCAAGACTCTCATGAATGTAGATCGATTGTTGATGATGCATATGATGGAAAAGCTGGTTAGGGTGGGTGCGATCACCGACGGTAAAAACTGTTTCAAATGAATGACCGGTTTGAAGATGATAACCATGGGTAAGCTCAAGTTTCAACCAGCGCCACTACAACTATTCATCTCTTCTCCTTAATTCAATCAGAAGGTTTTAGGGTTGCAGAAGATCAACGGAACGACCCAAAGCAAATGTAAGGAAGCGTCTGACCTGATAGATGAAGACCAATGAAAACACGATGGTGAAAAACCTCATTCGATCCTGGGTATATTTTTTACTTTCCAGAGTATCAGCCCCAACAGCGTGTAGTGTGTTATAAAGGGTCACGGCTACTAGTGAACTAGGCCAAACCATCCTTGTAGGTCGGATCAAGATGGAATATGTCAGTCCGGAGAGACCAAAGCCCAACAATTGAGTGGATAGAATCAGTAGCAAAGACCCAAAATGGCCCATGTCTTGCTAGAAGTCAGTATACGAAAACGTGTCAGAAGGATTGAACTTGGAAGTGATCGCAAACGTAATAACAATTATAGCTCTAGCCCACATGGTAATAAAGATCCTGAACCGCTACAATATCTCCTGCGTAGGCGGCAGCGGAGGCACACCCCGAAAGTACACCAATTAACAGATGTTCTTTCATACTGAATTTACCAGGGTTGAGGGAGAATTTGAGGAACTGGCGGGTCTCTGGATCGGAAGATATAAACCGAATTGGATTGGGCAACCGGATCTGGATCGGAGGCAATATGGCTGCCATTAACTTTCCGACTGCTCAGGAACCAAAGCAATCATACCACGAGCCGTTCAGTGTTCTTGATGGGACACGTAAAAAAAAAAAAAAAAAAAAAAAAAAAAAAAAAGAGGGGTGTAAATCTCAGGAGAATGACGAACTGACCCGCATAGCTGACTAAGGTAATAAAAAATCCACCAAAACCGATTCCATTGGATTTGAAGAAAAAGATCTGGTTGACGCCTGCGCCCATGGCACCCAAAGTGCTACCGATGAACCAGACCCTGAACGTGTTGGTCAGCATGGTAGGATCGTCAGTTTCGGGTACCACCTTCAAACCCTCGCTGAGGGCGTTAGCTTCGCGATGTTCTGTCGCTTTATCAAATGCTACCCGAGAGAATTCGCGAGGATCAGGAGGTGATGTCGATGAACGCCTTCGATGTCTAGCCTCTGTAACCGCGGTGGAAGCATCAGCCGAAGATGAACCCTCGAGGAGATTGTCGGCCAGGATCGGCCTCAGTAGGAAATCCCCTTCTTGCTCTGGTTGTGAATCATGGTATCCTTGATCACCTTCCTGCTCCGGTCCTGCACCATCGTAGCCTTCCGGTGGATAATGTTCGTCAACTCTGAGGTAATCAGACGGATCTTTTTTGGACATGTTTCCCAGCACCAAGTGGATCGTCTCGATATTTCTTTCCAGAGTTTGCCTTAAGACTCCAGCCGCTCAATCTGACAGGTCTTCAAACTTGCAGCCAATGGAATTCCGATCAGTTGTGTAAAACGATGACCTGGGGATACAGTCTGACGAGGTCGAGGCCGATGAAGGATGTTCGAGACCGGCTTTGATCCGAACCAGGCCCGCGTCGATCACGGAGGTTTCTTCTATCCTGTCGTCGGTCAGTTCCAGGCTGTGGCTTCCGGGCGGCTGCAGATCGACTCGGCGTCCATCCCCCGGGGAGGAATGCCCGGCAACCCCCGTCGGAACGCACAGCCGGATTTCATTGGCAAGGTGCAGCTTGGCTTGGTGACCAGCCTAGGCTAGATTTGGGTCACACAAGATATCACAGATACCCAGGAAATGTCAAGGTAGAACTTGGAGACAAATTGTTCAATAAACTCACTATCATTGCAGGGCCCATCTTGACAGATCTCATGAGAATATCAACCATCTCTCACACTCCAGACTACAAGGTCTAATGTTTAGAGACACACTTCAGGATACCTCCATCAACTCAATATCTACTCTTGAACCAAAAGTGTGAAACATAATCTAAAGCACTCTAAAGACTTGGTGCATTCTACTCATAGTCTGTAAAGCATGTCTGGGTGCCTGGCCAAGTTTGACTTGGCATGCACCAAGTGGGACTTGGTTGAGCACCCAGCATGCTTGATTGGATGAGTCCTTTAGCTACATAAAGTGATGGTGGTGTTGGAATATCTATAATAATAATAATTCCAAGAATGAACATGTAAAATGTTCTAAACTGGATATTTTATGAGCAAGTGCAAGGTTTATAATGTTTTGGTTAAAGACTTTTAAATAATTTATAAAAAGAGGGGCCACAGCATTATCCTACTGGGGATCTTGACAGACAAACAACCTCTCTTGAAGGGGTCACTTTGGACAGTATGAAACCTTGGAAATAATGGTGGCATCTTTAGAGAAATTATCCAGATAAACTGGAAGGGAAATCATGGCACAAAAAGCCAGATAACAATAGAGAAATTACTTAATTTTAAGCAATAAATCATGGTGGTTCAGTTGAAGGGTTTCAGATCAAGAATTCAGGGGTTTTGCTGAATAAAATCCAAATGAACAGTTAAAGGGTTATAGAATCATTCAATAAAAAATCAGACTAGGGCCATAGATCACTTGCTTAACTCTTTCCAGAACTTGATCACAGATAGCAAGATGTCTGGATAATAACTAGTAAATTCTGGGTAACTGAGGAACAATAAGCCATAAGAAGGTCTGTATAAGTACCTTTTTTGGAGTAAAAATGAGCTTCTCAGGGCAAGTTGTGGTGGTTATTTATAGGCACAGAGGCAAGTAGGCTCAGCATTTGACATTCAACCAAAAGCGGCT
This sequence comes from Puccinia polysora, assembly GCA_025617555.3. Lineage (NCBI taxonomy): Eukaryota > Fungi > Basidiomycota > Pucciniomycetes > Pucciniales > Pucciniaceae > Puccinia > Puccinia polysora. Next base: position 12,182,320 of record CM062638.1, on the reverse strand, counting down.
CAGCAGTGGGTGGAAGTCCACAGATCAATAGGCTTGGAAAAGCGTGTTGGCGGACTTTCTAATCCAGAGCAGAAAAGTCAAGGTTCAGCATTGGTGTGGCGCGTGTTTCCGCAGCACAATAGCAAGGATGAGCCAGAGTTTTTCCTTTTGCAGACAATGGATGTGGTCAAACATAACTTCCCCTCTGCGCTTTGGATTTACAAGTTCAGAAGCAAGTGATTGAAGCCATGTAGTAGAAGACCAAGGCTGACTATGGGGTATGCACTGAGGTTTCAGGATTGTGGGATGATCAACACTAAAGCTGAGGAGGTGGAATCAGATTGCTGGGGATCCGTTATGCCACACGTGGGATTGGGAGAGATCCACTAAGGAAGATCAAAGGGGATCTGTTGTTAGTAATGCATTGGCGCGACTCAACTGATAGGGAGATTGGGGAACATGATCACCAATTCTATTGTAAAAAAATGGATCAGCTAGGGGATTGGACTAATGGTGAGAAGGATCATTTCAGAATGCACGGAGGTGGGTAGAAGGAAAAGTTGCTATTTTGTTGTTTTCTCTCTTTTCAGAGTAGTGTTTTTGAGTTGTATATAAGGGGAACATTTCCTGAAACAGAAATGGGGGGGATCTCATCATATCATATTGTAGAAAGAAAATTATCAATATTGGTGTACAAAACAATCAAATTACCAGATTAAGGCAGATAAGTATCATTCTTCTTTTGAGAGTATTAGCTTTCTTAATTAACTTGCAGTCTTTAATAGGAAAATTTCAAGTGCAGAGCTTGTTGGGGAGTCCACTTTTTTATTACTATTACTTCATTGCGTGTTAGCTTAAGGAAGTGCCTGGCTTAGTGTGGAGTAGTTTTGTGGATAGCGGAGAGGGGAGTTGGGCACAATTCTCAACTGCTGCAGGCTGTGGAAACTTTCCTTGCGGAGCAGATTTTATTCAATTTGCGGAGGTACAGGATTGAAACTCAAGGGCTAGTGGGCTTTCCAGAACTTGGAGTGGGATTGTTTCAGGGAATTTTATGGAACACACAATCTCTTTCCACAACATAGAGAGGGTTCAGCTCATGTGCTGAGGCTAGCAAGCCAGCCAGGGAAAGTTTTGCATGTCCAATTGGTGCTGTCAATAAGCTGATGACAGATCTGCTAGATTTCTGCACTATTTAATCTTCAGGATCTGTTAATGTGTTAATCTGTCATTTTGATGATTCTACACATATCCTTTGATTTTGATATTATTATTGGACTAAGGTGATCAGAAGTGATTAATTTTTGATTTTCAATCACCTACTGATCACAACTGTAGTTTTTAATAATTTTTATGACTACTCCTTGGCATGTTTTGTGGTCATCAAAGATCTGGATCAGTCTGAGTTGTGCTGATCCTTATTTATTTGTATTTTAAATAAAGATATGTTTTTCATTTTTTTCCGTGATTTTATTTGATAATTTGTGTTTTTGGATCATCTACTATGCATATTTCATGTTACTACATATGCAAGGATGATCCATGTGTGTTTTAGCTATTACAAGCTTTACCTTCTTTCATTTTGATTGTCTGGTAGTCTTGGCATGCAGGAGTTGATGATCAGCTGCATGAAGCTATGTGGGAGTGCTTTGCACTTGGGAATATTGAAATCTCTGTCAGATTCATGCGCTTCTGGACACCTTATGCAAGTGTAGCATACTTAGAGGCATGCGGGAATTGTGAAAAAACACAATTTTGTGTATAACTCCTAAAATATACACAAAACCTCAATTCTGACTGAATTTTAGGTGTGAAACATACATGTGAGAATGTATGTGACATATCAAAGTGGCCAAAAAGTTCCAAAGTGGTACTGTGACTTTTTGGTCAATTTATGTTTAATTATTTGAAATACGAAGGAGTCATAATTCAAGGGTGAGGTCAGATGCCTGAACCTACCTAATTTTGGGTGGGGAATCCATGGCTGACATGATATTTATGGATCTCCCACTTGTTCTGGCTTAATGAATTATTTTGTTTATTTTTATTTTGTCTACTTTGACAGGTTTCTCTGCATTAATTAGCAAGCTGGTGGGATGGGGCTTGTGGGAGGTTAAAACTAGGTGCCCAAACAAGCTCTGCTCAATTTTGATCAATTTCAGTTTCACCAGAACAAACAGACTGCCTCCCCCCAACTTTCAACCCATTTTCTTTTTTTAAAAAAATTATGATGCAATATGTGGGTTGAGGAAACCAGATTTGATTGATTCCAAGATAAATTTGGCCTGGCACCAATTCAACCTTGCAATCAATCTAAAAATTTTCAGTATCATCTGCAACTAGTTCCAATCACCTTTGCACTTTGGCGTTGTTCCTCTTGAGCCTTCCAAGTACAGTTTGCTTTGGAGTTTAAACCTGGATACTACTTCAATCCATTCCTGGTCACCATCAAACAATTTTTTCACACCTTTTATAGCAATTCCATCCTTTTATTACTTTCCTAAATAACCAGCCTTGTTATTCTCAGGGGTTTTTTCCAAATTTCACTCAAACTTGGCAAACCAAATTCATCAAACCATCTCAAATTGGCATCCGGCCATTTTCACACTTGCTTGAACTTTTGTTTCTGTCACCACACACTTTCCCTATTTAGCCTTTAATTCAGATCACAAAATTCCATTTGGAATCTTGAATTTTTGTTAATTCCTTGAATCTTTGACTTACTCCTGGATAGATAGGACATCTGTCAGTTTGTATCTAGTCATCCTCACCAAAATGTGGATTGAATTAAGAGTAAATGCCTTCTTCCTGCAGATTGTTTCCTCAGTAATTATTTAATTTCACACATTCTTGCATTCTTCTAATCCCCAAGTGATCACCACAATCTTTTCCCCAGTCTCCTTCTCAAAAGTTTGAGCTTGCACCTTGAGCTTGGGTTTGAACTTCAAAGAATATTCTTCATAAATTTTAGATTCCTGGTAGCATGGGCCACTCTCTCATTCATACCACATCCACCTCATCCCTTGCCCCTCTTATCAGGTGGGGTGGGCATGTTACACCCCCCCCCCTGCGGGGGCCCATGATTTTCACTTAATTGATGCAATTGATCCTACTCAACAAATCAAACACATACTTTGGTTACTCAATTATTTTCACTCATAAGAATGCTTTTCAATGGTATTAACTTAATCTTAAAGAAGACTGGCCAGTATTGAGGTGCAAAAATTCATGTACCAGGTAAAAAATTGGTTTCAAATGGTAGAGTGCTGAAAGATATGTGATGAGTTCATGGTTATTAGGTTTGGATTTATTATTGGGTGGCATCAAACACAAGGATGGTCAATATACTTTGTTTTTTGATGAATTCATTGAATTATGGACACTTTTTAATGCTTTGGACTCAATGGCCAGTTTCTGAGATACAAATACCACCTAACTGATGTATTTCAAAATGGTGTGTTTCATGGAAATGGCAGATTTAAAACATCAAACCTGGCCTTTATTCACCATCATCCATCCACCATCCCAGGCATGCAAAACATTCATCAACAGCGCAACCTTAGCAAATTCATACAATCCCATATCCATTGCATCACAAACACATCTCATCTCTGTTGCTTCACATCTCCATTGCTTCACACAAATCCCATCATCATCTAATCAGCCCACATCACATCACCATCTTTTTGAACATGTCCAATCAAACTTCCTGGCAGCAAGTTGAAAATGTAAGAAAACTGACTGAACTTCTTTTATTATTTGATTCTGATTCAGACTCCAATTTGGAATCAACTTGGTTAGCTTTAAATTCTCTATTGGAAAAGCAATATATGGTTCCAAGAAGACAGACTCTCCACAAAACTATGTATGAACAGCAAAAGCTTCATATGCTCCCTGAATTAAGCTTCCTGCAACTGTCCCAAACTTTATTGCCTTCATTCATGAAAATTTTGGAGATGATTAAAGACCACCACATCTTCCAGAAAACTTCTTGGAATTCTCAAACCAATCCAGATATCCAACTAGCCATTGTGCTTTTTAGATTGGGATCAAATGAAAATGAAGCAGCAATTCATTGATTACAAACTCTATTCTCAGTTGGTTATGGAAACATTAACTTATACACCAAAATAGTCATGATTGCTATCCTATCTTTCCATTGCATAGTCCATAGTACTTTTTTGGCCAACCAAAGAAGAAAAAAAGGAGATATCTCAAGTAATGGGGACCAAAGGCTTTCCTGGTTGCATTGGTTTTGTTGATGGAACCACTATCTCCTTGAGTCAAAATCCAAAGCTAGATGGCAACCACTATTTTTATTGGAAAAAAGGCAATTGATTCATTTATTTTCCAAAGCCTTTGATAAAACTTTTGATAACACACCGAACAAATATTTTTTTGTCTGTTTTTATAGATAATCTGTGGCACTACAACTTTTTTGTGATAACAACAAGAAGTTCATATCCTGATATGCTGGCCTTCCAGGCTCTTGTCACAATTCATTTGGTTTTAATTGGATGTAGATTTTCAAACAACCAGAGAACTACTTTGACCAAGATCAATAACTTCTTGCAAATTCAGCTTATGCTAGCAGGAAATATGTGGTTCCAGTATACCACAATCTTTCATCCAATGATCAAGCCAAAACTTATTTCAACTATCATTTTTCCAAATCAAGAGTTTGGATTGAGCATTCCATAGGAGTCCTGAAAGGAATATGGGCCAGATTAAGGGAAATGAAAAAAAGCTTTGAAATTCCAAAGACATGAAGATCCTTATCAGCTGAATTATTAGTTTTCTAATCCTTCACAACCTTCTGGCCAAAATAAAAGATGGGGATAAAATATTTGAAGAAGATATTCCCAATACTCCTCAAGTCATCCCAGTCTCAACCTTTCCCTCATCTTCTTCCATGAGAGAGTGGATTCTACGCCTCACACGTTTTCACTCTGATGATTAGCATGTGGTTTTCAAATAGGTAAAAAATAATTTCACTGGGGTTTTTTTGTTGTTCAACCAAGAATCCTAGGCTGACTTGGTTTTTTTTGATAAACTTAGACAAAACACAACAGAACCTCCAACTCATGCCTCACAACTCACCAAACCACCCACCTCACCCCCCTTGCTCACCAGTCCACTCCAGCCTCCTCTTCATCAAACCAACCAGCCCACTCCTTCCACCTCCTCAATAAACCACCTCACCCACCACCTCCATCTCAAAGTCCCTACAAGTCATCCTCCTCCTGCTCCAACTCCCCATTAGGGGGTATCAAAGTTAACCAAATCCGCCATTTTTTAATGGCGGGTTTCAACCCAAATCCGCCATTTCAAACCCGCCATTAAAAATCAAAAAAACCCACTTATTTCAGATCAGACGTGTCAAAGTTAACCTGAAATAAGTGGGTTTTTTCAAATAAAGTATTTAAATGCTTCCACCACCTGTCCGCGTCATACACCCCTGTCTTCCCACCTCATTCTACCTCCGACCTCATTGGAAAATTTTTTACCCCCACCCTCATCATAAAATTGATTGACCACTCTCATCACTTTATTGCTCTCATCACTTGATCACTCTCATCCACTTCATTGCTCTCAAAACTTCATCACTCTCATCACTTAACCGCTCTCATCACTTGATCACTCTCATCCACTTTATCGCTCTCAAAACTTCACCACTCTCATCAATTTATCGCTCTCATCACTTGCGTAGCCCTTACTCTTTCAAATGGCCCCTCAGCGAACCTCCCCCCACAAGTCCAACACACCCAAGAGAACATTGCCAAGGAACTCCAAAACAAACAATCCTCCCCCATCAGCTTCCAAGGGCTCAAGTCAGCTCAAGAGAGCTGATCACATCATCCTGGTAAACTGGCTGAAAATTCCCTCCAACTACAATGCCTGCTTTGGATCCAACAACAAAACACGTGTTGGCCGACCTCAATCCTCTAAGGTCAATGGTTATCTCCTGATGGCCAATGAACTCAAGAACAAAAAAAAAGGTAGGCTGGATCTGTCATCCAAACAGATGAGGGAGCGGTTCAAAAACTATCAAGCCAAGTACAAAAAGGCCCACTCCATTTCTATCTCCACTGGCTTTGGTATCACCGACTTGGACAAAGCCAAAGGAATCAACTCGGTGGTTGATAAGTTGGACTCCATTTGTCCTTTTTATATTCAAATGGATGAAATCTTTGGAAAGAAGGCCAACATCACCCCCCTAGCTGCTTTCAATGCCCAACAATCCGATTCCGTTGATGCCAAGGACTTGGCTGGGGATGCTCAGTCTACCAATGGGGACCTTGATGAAACCTTGGCCTTGGAGTGGCCCCCATCTGATGACAAGGAGGATATTCAAACACAATTGGCTCCAATCACTTCTACTTTGGTATTGATTGATCAGTCAATCCCAACCTTGGACCCCTCACTTCCTTCTTTTGATTGCTTTCTTCCTGGGGCAGAACAACTGGAGAACTTGCCCAATGAGGAGGATGTTTTTCCTGGATCACCATTGCCATCAACATCTGCTCAAGTAAGGAACTAAATTGTTTTTGATTCTTTCTGGTTGCTCCTGACTGATTTACATTGTAAAAAAACAGGCTCATCCATTTTTGATTGGCCGAAAACTCAAGCCAATGGGGCCTCCCACATCCCCTTCAAATACTAGTGAGGACTTTCAGACTCAAACCTCCTCTGCCAAGGGTAAGCAAAAGGCCTCCAATTCCATCAATTTCAACCCCAAAAGTCATCAAAAGAGGAGAAACACTTCCAGTTTTTCAGGCTTTGAAGAAATCATGGAGAAGCAAGATTCATGTAAGTTGATTGATTCAATATCCTTTCTTTCAAAATCATTCTCATTGCCATTCCCCTCCAAAAAAACAGTGAAATCACAAATTGAATCAGATAAACTTCAGTTTGAAAAGCAAAAGTGGGGTTGTCAACTGGCCATGGATGGTCAAAAGCAGCAAGCCGAGACTTTGGCTAATCAACAAAAATTGGATGCTGAGTGGAGGTTGAAACAAGCTGAGCTAGAGTTTCAAAAAGAGGAAAAGGAGAAGGATTGGCAGCAAGTGCAACTGGAAAAGGAGAGGGAACAACGGGCAAACAAAAAAAAGGATAAGGTATCAGTAGCTTTGGCTTTTATTGGCAGTGGTAGATTGGTAGAAGAAATACAGCAGATTACTCAAATGCTGGGCTTGTAAATATATTTGCATGGATGAAAGAAAAACAAATTATTTTTTACTACAACAACGTTTGAGAGCATTCTTAACCCCACCAATATACAGATCTTTTTTGTTTTTATTGATATTTTTTTCTCTAGAGTAAATTTGGACGTTTTTCATGTCCCTACAAGTGCTCTGAGTTTTTTTATTAATTTGGAGTGAAATGGCCATTCTGGTATGGGTTGCTGTGTCCACAGCTGGAAAGGTACAGTGCTTGTACTTGTTAGCCGCCCAAACCATTTTGACTATACCTTTTTGCTTGAAATCAATTCCAAAGCCAAGGTCAGGAAAAACAAATTGACCGTCCGAAACTTGATATTCATGCGTATCTTCAATAAGTCAACCATTCGATTTTTTGGTTGGGACCACAAGTAAAAAGAAATAGCCAGAGATGTTGCCTTTGTCAATATGAGGAGAATTGTAAAAAGAATCCAAGGTGAAAGTGAGGTGTGGGGAGAAATCAAAAGGTGTAGGCTTGGAACAAAATTCCAACAAAGAGAAAGAGGGGATGTTGCTGTCCTTCATGGTATCACGGTTTGATTCAAAGGCAAGTTTGGCCAAATTACAAAACATTTTTCCTAAAATTCGGGATACTTTGTTGGCCTTCAGGTTGAGGAGAGCGTACTCTTGAGGAGAAAATCTAATGGATGATTTCTTCACATAATGTCCAAATAACTCCAAAGGGTTCATCAATTTTTGCCAACCAATCGCCCACATTTTTCCACCCCAAGATCTTGAGGGACCAACCGGGTTGAAAATTTTTTTTGAAAAGTGAAGGAATGTTGTCACAAAGTTGATATCTTTCTTATCTTGCTCAGATAGTCAATCCAAAGGCACAAATTCAATGACGGCAACCAGAGCATGGTGATCAGATTGGTTGAGAACAATAACTTTTCCATGGTGGAAGAAGTGGAAAGCCCCAATTTTCTGTTTTGCTTGCTTAAATTCTTCCTGGGTGGGTTTTTGAGGGTTGTTTTTCTTTTCAGCCATGATAGCAGGGTACAGATCCAAAGGGCATAGCTTTCGTCTAGACCAGGCAAACTTTTCCTTGATCAAGTCGTCAGTCACTTCCAAAGAAATTTCCAAATCCCTCATTTGAGCCCTCCTTTTTTTACGATTCCTCTGCTTGCCACCTCTCTTTATGTTTTTCATACCATCTCCTTCCATCTTTCTCCCTCCCAGGCACTTGCTGCACCCAAGGTGAGGATCAAGGTGAAATTTGAATGGATGTATAAAATTTTGAGTTTGGTAGGCAGTGAAGGAATTGATATCAAAAAAGGGGTTGGACAAACAAAAAGACCGGTCAAACAAATAAAAAAAAAAAAAAATTTAGCAACGTTCTCATTATTGGCAACAAACGGTGGGATTAAAAAAATAAAAAAGAGATGAAAATCAATGATTCCTCTGCTTGCCACCTCTATTTATGTTTTTCATACCATCTCCTTCCATCTTTCTACCTCCCAGGCACTTGCTGCACCCAAGGTGAGGATCAAGGTGAAATTTGAATGGATGTATAACATTTTGAGTTTGGTAGGCAGTGAAGGAATTGATATCAAAAGAATAGAATTAGCTGGGGAGGAGTGGTAATGATGAGGAGCCGCGGCTGGCATCATACTAGGCAAACCAGACTGTCCCAGGACGTAGCTCGGTTGGCGTAAGACTTGAGAGAATGTGTTCTGGCAGAGCTAGAAAACCTAAAAAAAAAGAAACAAAAACAAAGAAAAAATAAAGGGAAAGTCAGTTCCTGTACCCTACAAAAACTCTGCATCAATCGGCCCAAATGATTGGGCAATTGATTGCTCGATTGATGAGAGGAGGAATTGGAGGAGGGGAGGGGCTCACCTTGATGGATTGAGAAATGGATTCAGGGGGGGACTAAAGGTTGAATGATCAAAGGATCAGCAACTGGTGAGGGGAAGGAAGAGGAAGAGGGTGGAGGAGGCTTACCAGGATTAGGAGGAGGGGATTCAGTGAGTGAGGTGAGATGAGGTGGTGGTGGTGAGTAAGGTGGTGGTGATGAGTGAGGTGGTAGGTGAGGAGGAGGCAGGGTTTGACCGGTGAGTGAGTGGGGTGAGGTTGAAGGGGTTGAGTGGTGAGGGGGAGGGGGGTGGCATTTGGTGAGTGGCAGGGTTTGAGGTGGAGGTGTTTTTGGATTCAAGTCCACTAAAAAAAAAATAAAAAAAAAACTCAGCCTATGAATCTTGGGTGAACAACCAAAACCAAAAAAATACGGTGAAGGGAATTTTTACCAATTTTAAAATCAAAAATTACTCATCAAAGCAAGCAAGGGTGAGAGGAAGAATCCGCTCTCTCATAGAAGAAGATGAGGGACCAGATGAGACAGGGATGACTTGAGGCGGATCAGGAATATCATCTTGGAATATTTTGTCCCATTCATCTTTGATGTCGGCCAAAAGGTTGTGAAGGATTACACAAGTGATAATCCAGTTGATGAGGAACCTCATATCTTTGGAAAATTGGAGCTGGTTTCGCATCTCCCGTAAGCTGGCCCATCTTCCTTTCAGAATTCCTATGGCATGCTCAATCCGAACTCGTGATTGGGCAAGATGATAGTTAAAATCGGTTTTTCCTTGATCATTGGACAAAACATTCCGGTATGCTGGAACTACATATTTCCCACTAGCATAAGCCAAATCGGCCAGAAGGTATTGATCTTGGTCAAAGTAGATCTCTGGTTGTTGGGCAATCCGCATCCGATTGAAAACATATGAATCATGACAAGAACCTGGAAGGCCAGCATGGAGGGAGATGAACTTCTTGTTGTTATTGCAAACAAGTTGTAGTGCCACGGAGTATCTAAACAAAGAGATGGAACATATTTGGTCAGTGTGTGATCCAAAGTTTTATCATAGCAATTGGAAAAGAAATGAATCAATTGCCTTTTTTTACGATCAAAATAGTGGTTGCCATCTAGGTTGGGTTTTTGACTCAAGGGGATGGTGGTTCCATCAACAAAACCAATGCAACCAGGAAAGCCTTCTGTCTCCATTACTTGAGATATCTCCTTGCGCTCTTCTTTGGTTGGCCATGAAAGGACCAAGCGACGGAAAGATAGGATAGCAATCATGACTCTTTTGGTGTTTAAGTCAATGCTTCCGTAACTGACTGAGAATAGATTTTCCAATTGATGGATTGCTGCTCCATTTCCATTTGACCCCAATCTACAAAGAGCAACGGCAAGTTGGATGGCTGGATCGCGTTGAGGATTGCAAGAATTGTTCTGGAAGATGTGGTGGTCTTCAATCATTGCCAAAAGTTTCATGAAAGAAGGCAACAAAGTTTGGAACAGTTGCTGGAAGCTTAAGTCAGGGATGAGATGAAGCTTTTGCCTTTCATACATAGGGTTATGGAGAGTGTGTATTCTTGGAACCATGTATTGCTTTGCCAACAGAGAATTCAAAGCTAACCAAGTTGATTCCAAATCGGAGTCTGAATCAGAGTCTGAATGGGAGTCAAACAGTAGCAAAAGTTCAGTCAGCATTTTTGCCTTTTCAACTTGCTGGCGGGATGTTTGATTGGACATGTTGAGAAAGGTGGTGAGTGATGTGGGGTGATGAGATGATGATGGGATTTGTGTGAAGATGGGTATGTGAAGGTATGTGAAAAACAATAGAGATGTGTGTGATGTAATGGAGATGGGACCAGTATGGATTTGCTGATGTGGATGGGTGTTTTTGATGTGATGGATGGTGGATGGATGATGATGCATAAATGGCGGGTTTAATTGCGTGTTTGATGATTGAAATCCGCCATTTTCATAAAACACGCCATTTTGAAATACACCAGTTAGGGGGTATGTGTATTTCAGAAACCCGCCATTAAAAATGGCGGGTTTCATCAAAAAAAATGGCGGGTTTCTAATGGCGGGTTTGCTAACTTTGATATGCCCTATTGATCAATTGATTTTGGTAAGAACCCCCGCTCCTCCTCCTCCCTTTGAGCAATTAATCATTTGCTAATTAATTGATAAATTGAATCCCACCCTCCTCCTCCACCTCTAGCCATTAACCCTCCCTCATTTCTCAATCTCACCTAAGAACCCCAGGTAAGCCCCACCCCCCTCATTGTCCCTCAAATGGAAAGCAAACATTTTTTTGGTTGTGCTTCAAAAAATCAAACAAAACACAAGAAAACAATTGTTTGTTGCAGTTTGATCAATCAAACAAATGGAAAGTAAACAATTGTTCTCCTGTGGCTTGATTAATTGAGCAAAAAGAAAAAAAAATGACCAATTTTTTGCTTGCCATTTGTTTGATTTATTTAAATGCAAGCAAAAAATTGTTTTCTTGCAGTTCAATCTGTAAATGATCAGCCCCCCCTTCCCCTCCTCCTCCTTAATGATTAAAAAAAGGGACTGACAATGGTTTTTTTTGGGTGGGGGGAGATTGTCCTTTTTTTGTTTTTCTATGTTTGTTGATCATCTACCTTGATTATAACTGACTAATGAATTTTTTTTATTCCATGCAATGCAAAACATTGTTCCACCCCTTGCTCATTATACAACTTCTGTTTCTCTCCACTTCCAATTCTTCTCCCACTAAACTCAAAATGTTACACAATGAATTGAATCCTTTCTTGATCCTTGCCCAAATTGAATTATTTTGAAGGGAGGAAATGAATTTATAATCATGAAGAGATTTGGCAAGAATGTGGTGGTTCAACAAAAGAGGGCTCAAACAAGAGGTTCCAGAAACTCTTTGGAAGTGGCAGAGGGGGGGATTGATGAAAAGGCTGTGTGGTCTGAGCAAAAACTAAGACCTTTAGATCTGTATCCTACCATCATTGCCCAAAAAAAGAACAGTCAAATGCCCTCCCCTGAAGAGTTTGAAAAGGCCAAACAGAAGATCAAACAGTTACATTTCTTCTCATCTGGAAAAGTATATGTTCATGAACAACCTAATAATGAGTCTGTGGTTGCAATGATCAAATTTTTCCCTTTTAATAAACTCTCTGAGAAAGAGAAGAATAACATCAACTTTGTCACCAATTTCCTTCACCAATCCAAAAAATTTGTAAATACTGTTGGGACCTCAAGATCTTGGGGTGGAAAAATGTGGGCAATTGGATGGCAAAAATTGATGCACCCTTCTGAGCTGTTTGGAAAATATTTGAGGCAAGAATCTACTCAATCTTCCCCCCAAGAGTAAAATCTCCTCAACCTTAAGTCAGAAAAAGTCTCTCTAATTTTAGGAAAAATTTTGCAAAAATTAGCCAGACTGGCACATGATTCCAACTGTCAAACAATGCTGGAAAAAAATATCCCCTCTTTCTCTTCATTGGAATTTGGATCCTGGCTCACTCCTTTTGAATGTGCCCCCCACATCACCTTCATTTCAAATCCCTTCTAAAATTCTCCACACATTTCAAAAGGCAAAATTTCTTCCTATTACTTTTTACTGGTGGTTCCAACCAGAAAATTGAATGGCCAAATAATTGAAAAGAGGAAAAATATCAAGTATCTGATGGCCAATTAGTATTTTGTGACTTGGGTTTTGGCATCAATTTAAAACAAAAAGGTATTTTAAAAATGGTTTGGGCAGCAAATAAGGAAAAGAACTGTACTTTTACTGCTGTGGAGACTAAAAATAATACAAGAATGACCATGTCTATGCAAATCAACAAAACAACTTGGAGCACCTGCAGGGACTGTAAAAGTGGAAAAATATACTCCAGAAAAAAAAGGAAAACAAAAATAAAAAATATTTGTTTATTGGTGGAGTTAAAAATATTCTCAAACATTGTTGTAGTTGAAAACAATATTTTTGTTTTTATTTTTGAAATTCTTATCAAAGTAAATATAATTACAACCCAAGCAATTGAGTAATTTTCTGTGTTTCTTCCACCAATCTACTGCTACCAATATGTGCCATGGCTACTAATAACGTTTTTTTTTTTAATTGCTAGTTGTTCCCTCTCCTTTTCTGGTTTCTCTTCCTGTTGATCCTTCTCCTTTTTCTCTTTTTGAAACTCCCACTCAGCCTGTTTCAATTTCCACTTGGCATCCAAATTATGTTTATGAGCCAAACTCTTTGGATTTCTGCTTTTGAAAATCAATAGCCAGTTGAAACTCCCACCTTTGCTTTTCAAATTCAAGTTTTCTCAATTCAATGTGTGATTTTACTGTTTTTTGGAGGGGAATAGGAATGAGCTGGATTTTGAAAGTGGGCAGATTAAATCAATTCACTTACTTGAATCTTGCTTCTCTATGATATCTTCAAAGCTAGAAAAATTGGAAGTTTTTCTCCTCTTTTGACGGCTATTTGGGTTGATCTTGATAGAAAAGGAGGCCTTTTGCTTTCCTTTGCAGAGGATGTTTGCTTAGGAATATTTTCACTCTCATTTGAAGGTGATGTGGGAGTACCCATTGACTTGAGTGCTTGGCTATTAAGAAAAGGATGTGCCTGTTTTTTTACCATATAAATCAGTCAGGATTAGCCATACAGAAAAGACAAGTAATTGCTTCCTTACTTGAACAGATGTTGATTTTAATGGAGATGGTGGAGTAAATTTCTCCTCATTGGTAAATTTGTTGAGTTCTTCCACCTCAGGAACAGAGAAATCCAAAGAAGTAAGTGAGGGGTCCAAGGAAGTGTTTGTAGGGTTTATTGATGTCAATGTGGAAATGATTGGAGGTGTTTTATCTGGAATATCCTCCTCCACATCAGATTGAAGCCACTTCAAGGGTTAATAAAGGTCATGGTTGCTTGGCTGAGCATCTAAAGCCAAGTGATCAGTATCAATGGAATTGGATTTTTGGGCATCCAAATCAGCTAAGGGGGTGATATTGGACTTCTTTCCAAAGATTTAATTAATTTAAATATAAAAGGGACAAATGGATTCCAAATTATCAACCACCAAGTTGATTCCCTTGGCTTTATCAGAGTTGGTGATACCAAAGCCAGTGGGGATTGACATTTAGTGGGCCTTTTTGTAATTGGATTGATAGTTCTTGAATAGCTCCCTCATATTTTTGGATGAAAGATCCTGCTTAACTTTTGTTTTATTCTTTAGCTCAATGGCCATCAAGAGATGACCATTAAATTTAGAGCATCAAGGTTGGACAACTTGTGTTTCATTTTTGGATCCAAAGCAAGCATCATAGCTGGATGAAATTTTGAGCTAGTTTACCAGGATGATGTGATCAGCTCAAGAGAGCTGACTTGAGACTTTGGAAGCTGATTTGGGAGGAGTGTTTGATGTATAGTTTCTTGGGGATGTTTGGGTGGGGGAATTAGTTTGATGTGTGGACTTGCGGGGGGAGCTTCACAGGGGCCATTTGAAAAGAGTAAGAGGGATGAAGTGATGAAGTGATGAGATTGATAAAGCAAAGAGAGTTCAGAAGTGATGAGAGAAATAAAGTGATGAGAATGATGAAGTGAAAAGGGGGTGAAAGATGAAGCAATGAAGATAGCAATGAATCAAATTTCTCCAATGAGGTTGGAGGTAGAAGGAGGTGCCATTGAAACCAGGGGTGTGTGAGGTGGATGGCTGTGTGGCTGAGCTGTTGAAAGCCTTTAAATACTTTATCTTAAAAAACCCAGTTATTTTCTGGTAACTGTGACATGTCTGATGTGAAATAAGTGGGGTTTTTTGATTATTAATGGTGGGTTTGAGACGGTGGATTTGGGTTGAAACCTGCCATTAAAAAATGGTGGTTTTGGTTAATGTCACGATTTCCCCTGTCATGCAAGGGGCTGAAGGCACAGGAACTACTACTCATAGAACTCAAGGCTGATTTGTTGGAATTGCAATGAAGAAGATGAGAGGAGGAGTACAAGTGATGAGAAGATGGAAGTATGGAATGGAGAAGTCCAGAAGGAGGTTGTTGAAGATGGAGTTGTTGAATCCTATATGAGTAACACCAGGAAGGGGTGTCAGCTTGCTACTATTGTAGAGCAAGCTGCAAAAGTAAGAAAAATAACATAAAAATAATAATAATACAATTAACCTAAGAAGGAGTAGGAAAACCATAAATATTATTACAGAAATGGGTTCTCCACCCAAAATTAGGTAGGGTCACTCAATGAACCCACCCTTGAAATCCAACTCCTTATATTTTTAAATAATTAAGGAAAGAAAGACCAAAATACTACGGCTCCAATATTGAGCTTTTTGGCCATTTAAATATTTCACACACATTGTCACGTATAGGTTTCACACCTAAAATTCAGTCAAAATTAAGGTGTTGTGTATATTTTAGGAGTTACGGGCAGAAATGTGTTTTGTCACAATTCCCGCACGCAGCCGCGGCAGCCAATGCACCCGCGCGCGGCTGAGATACAGCCTTGTCACTCCGTCAAGGTTGTGTACGCAGCACCTGGCCTCTGACAAGTACGCAGCCATGGGACTACGGGTTGACAGAGTGACAGGCGGCCTGAGAGGCTCAGGTACCGCTTAAACATGCTACAACCTCCACAGGAACTTTCTACATATGTAATAAATGTTCGCGTGGATAGTAGACATTCTAAAAATACATAATATTATATAAAACTACATAAATAACCCTTATACGTATTTTTTATTTAATATAATTCAAAGTACCAAGAATGTCGAAAATAAGACAATGACAACTTCTAAAAATATATTAAAATACTTCAAAAAACTTTTATGAGAATTGCTAGACATCAATATCTTTGTGACATACTAAGGAAACCAATGATGTAAAAAATTACATGAATTCACATGAATTATATTTTTAAGTAATTATCTTAGTAAATCAACTGGGACTCGAAAATAAGGAGTAAAATCAATATTATGACTTTTACTCCATTTATATAATACATAATGAGAGCTTACCTGACATCAAGATGTCCGTAGAAATTTCTATTTATATAATTATTAAACTACTGGGAACATTTACTAAGGATAATTAATTAAATAATACATAAATAGGACAGATTAGTGTTATTTACACGTCCTAATGTCTATTATAAAGTGGAATAATTCCCATACCCTGTGTAATTAGATGCTACCCGTGCTATAGCACCAAGAACACATGACAGGCTACCCCTGGTTAGCCTGCTAGCCTTATTGTCCGTCCCTTTGAGTACCTACAACCCTCAGAAGGAAAATATTGGGACTCCAAAATCTATAAATAAAGAGCTCTTTTGAGGATATTGATGGGCAGAGACCCAGTTATATTCATATCCAGACACCATTCCAAGGTAATCAAGTACTTATAAGAGATAAGTAAGTGATTTATGGAAATTTCTGATCAGTAATATCCGTCCTCCACCTCTTTTTATCAATCAAAACTGCTGAACAACCTTATAACCCCAGTATACAGGTTTAACCTATCAGTAAACGTCTCAAACAGATACCCAAAGGATTTAATAATATACCAGTAAGTCTTATTATCCTTTCTTGGTTGTGGTAACTTGGCTACAAGGCCCTACCACTCCACTGTGTATTTTATATACATAATATCTTTGGGTAAAATATTCTTTAAACTAAAGATCCCAAAGTAACCAGGACTATGTGTTTTCATACTGAAATCCCTGAAGAGAGGTGTTAAAGATCCCCAATATAATTGTGGCCCCTCTATTAAAATATTCAATAATCAATTTATTCATATTGATTTAAAACAATAAACAATAACCAAACCACTTAACCTTGCAATAAGCTTAATCCAAATATTTTACGGATTTTTGCTGCATTTATTAAATAATATATTTATTATTTACTCTATCACCTCTGGTAGCTAAAGGATAGAAAGGGTCTTGGTCTCCAGGAGGCTGACAAGGGGTAAGGTGATATGAGTTAAGCAGGCTGGGTGAAGGTTTTCTTGTGCTGAGATGAAGCCTACTGGAAGAGGGAATAACCAGTAAGAAGTAGTATACTAATTCCGTGGGGGGAATTAGTCCAGGAGGGAAGGAGAGGCCAGTATATGTGAGAGCTGAGAAGGAGGCCTTGAGGGATGAGGGGCTGGTGCTGCAGGTTAGATTTCCCAAAGTGTGGTAGTCCAAACCTGTCCTATGGCCATCAGGCTCACTATTCTAGCGTAAAAACAGCTCAAAACCTCAAAGTAGCCTCAGAAATGGATTCTAAATCACAAATAACCTATAGTCACTCAGCCAAAGTAGCCCTCTATCCCTCATGGATTAGAAGATACAGTCCAACAGACCTCCAACTGTGGCAAGCTCATACCCAACCAGGTGTCACATCTCTGTAGAAGACATAAGACATACCTTGTAAAACCTCAAGTACATACCAGTAACAGCTTACCCTCAACACCAGGACCATACAACCCTGTCACCTCAACCAGAATACAGCAACACAGGTACAGCAGGCAGTGCAATCTGTCAGACCCTGTCACCTCAGCCAGAATACATCAATACATACATAGGAGGCAGTGAAACCAGTCCAGATCCAGTAACCTCATCAGCATACAGAAATAAAAATCCAGGAGGCAGTGCAACCAGTCCAGATCCAGTCACATACAAAGATACAGGTACAGGAGGCAGTGCAAGCAGTCATACCCAATCACCTAACCCAGAATACAGGGACAATATGCATACAAGAGGCTGTGCAGGAGCAATACAGGAAAAATATATGCAGGAGGAAGTCAGACCAGTCTCAAGCAGAACAAAACAAGCATGCAAATATACATACAAGAGGCTGTGCAGAAGTATACAGGGGCAATATATGCAGGAGGAAACCAAAGCAGTCTCAAGAAGAACCAAACAAACATGCAAATACAAATACAGGAGGCTGTGCAGAAGTATACAGGAGCAATATAGGCAGGAGGAAGTCAGACTAGTCTCAACCAGAACCAAACAAACCACCATCATTGAACAGCAATACATGTAGATAGAATCAAGTAGCACTAAAGAAACCACCAGTAAATCACAGAAATTTAACTTATCTGCACTTCACAGCAGTTTATGCAGGGATGTGCATGCATGAAACCCCTGTACCAGCCTTTTTCCAACCAGAAGAAATGCCTCATGTAACTGTAAAAGCTTATTCCCACCAGAAAAAATTTCTCATGCAATTGTATCTCACTTTTCCTCACCAGGACAGGGAGAACCCTCAGGGGAAGCCTTGAGAACCCCTGGGGGCAGGAATTTTCTATTTAAGGAGGGCCTCTCTGCCCTATCCAAGTTGTATCATCATGCCATCTGGCCTATCCTATCAACCCATCTCTTGCCATCTGGCCTATTACCCACTCATCACCCATCTCTCCACACATATCAGGCCCTCTGGCCCATCAACCCATTCTATCTGTGGTACCTACCAAGATACATATTAGTAGTGAACCAATTATAAAGAAACAAGAAATCATAGACCAAGTTATAACCCATCTTTAACCAATTAAACCACCTACCAGTTTCTTGAATAAGGTTTCTTCTGTGACCTAAATATTCAGCATCAAATTAAAAAGGAACCACCCTTCAATCAATAAATAAACCTTATGAAGAAAGAGAGCACAACAAAAATAAACCACCAACCTTTCCTCTACCCAGCCCCCTGTGGGTAAACCCATCCTTGGGTACTCTCCTGAACCATCCCTTTGATAAAAACCTTGAACCCTTTAATATTGGGATATTGGTTAAGATCAAATATATCTTATCAAAAATTAACCAATAATCCAATACATCTGGTCCATTCTTCAACAAATCCTACCAATAACAGTTAATAATTAATCTAGGTCTGATCTGAGACCTATATTAAGTATCAAAGAAAACAGCCATTAATTTAAATAAATTGTTGTGCAGACTTACTATAGTCCTGGAAGGGCAGGAAATTCAAAAGCACTCTTAGTCTTACTAATACTCTAAAGGAGTAGAAGTAATACTAAATTCCCCTTCAAGGACTGCCAGCAACCTATTTGCTACTATATTTATATAATCCCACAGGAGTCTTTAAAACAGTATTACATGTTGACTGATTGGGATGGAGGCTGTAGTTTACTGATTGGGTGATGAGCCTATTCAGGAAGGTTTGACATGTACCAATCTGGAGTCCTGGGAGTATGGGCTGAACAGACAGTGGAGAGTATGTACCATGTATATACTAAGTTTAATATGTACTAACTCATATACAAATTGGGTTGAGGAGAGATGGAAGATGTACCAAGCCATTGAGAAAAGCAGAGATCCTGAGAAGGTTGACTTAATCACATGACACAGTGGTAAGGTGAACATGGAAATAGAGGTCATCCCATAGGGGGATTGGTTGAACCTGGTAGGAGAAGGTGGAGACTGCAAGAGATGCAGGAGTGTTACCCAGTGGAAGGCAGGATTAAGTGAATCTGGGTTGAATATTGGGGTGAAGCTGATTCAGAAGGTTGGATTGGTTTAGTTGAAGGAGTGTCAGAACTACCGTGATGACAGTTAACTCCAATATGCCCTAATAGTATGACACCAAAATAATACTAAACATCAATTGCAATCTGCTTACTAATTGTTTCATTAAACACAAGGGACCATCTATTTCCAGAAACTCAGTAATTAATTGCAATTTGGATCACAGTTTGCAGTATCATCTATGAATATTACCCATCAAATATGAGTTTGGGCTCACACCCTTGAACTTCTCATTCTGGTTAGCCATGGACTTTGAACCTAGCTCCCACTTCAATCCATTTTGAGTCAATTAAAAAAAATTGTTTTGCACCTTTTATAGCCAAAAATACTTTAATTACTCAACTAAACAACCAAGCCCTATCATTCTCAGGACTCTTGTCCACAATTGTCACTTGAAGTTAGCGTGTATCAGAGTTTAAATTTCCAAAAATTCAAATGGCTGATTTCAGTTTTATCCCTTTGGTTTTTAAATTTTTAAATTTTTTCCAGTTAAAACCATGTTTTCATTGTTTAATTTGATAAAGAAATAGGGGTCATGTTGAATTTGAGAACCCCTGGGACCCATTCACATCCCAAAATGGGTTCCATGGCGGAATTTGCAGCCCATTTGAGTTGAAAACAGCCATTCACAACTCAGGTGGGTTGTGAATGGCAGTTTGAAACCCAAAATGCGCCAGGAAACCCTTTTTGGGTTGCAAATAAAAATAAAAAATAGAATAAAATTTTTTAGATCTGATTTATTTCATTTTATTTATATATATTTTTTTATATATTTTTATTTCCAATTTAATGAATTGATTTATTTTTTATTTATTTATTTATTTAATTTTATTAGGGTATATCAGAGTTAACCAAACACACAATTTTTTGATGGCAGGTTTCAAACCAAATCCACCTTTCAAACCCGCCATTAAAAATCAAAAAAACCACTTATTTCACATCAGACGCGTCATAGTTACCTTAAAATAAATGTTTTTTTTTCAAATAAAGTATTTAAAGGCTTTCAACTCCTCAACCCATCATTCCACATCATTGCCCCTGGTTTCAAACTCTGAACTCATTGGAAAAATTCTACCTCCAACCTCATCTGAAAAATATGATTCATTTCTCTCATCACTTTATCACTCTCATATCTTCTTTCTATCCTCATTGCTTCATCACTCTCATCACTTTATCAATTTCATCACGTCCTAACTCTCATTGATTTATCACTCTTGTCACTTCCTCACTCTCATCTCTTCATTTCTATCCTCATTGCTTCATTTCTCTCATCACTTTATTGCTTTCATCAAAACCTAACTCTCATAAATTTATTGATCTCATTGCTTCATCCCTTCATAAATCTTACTCTTTTCAAAGTTCCCCTCAGAAAAAATCCCATGCAGGTTCACACCAAAATCCAATGGAACAAAGAAAACATCCCTAAGGAACTCTACATCAAACAATCCTCCACCATCAGCTTCAAAAGGCTCAAGTAAGCTCAAGAGATATGATCACATCATCCTGGTAAACTGGCTGAAAATCCCCTTGAACTATGAAGCTTGCTTTGGATCCAACAACAAAACACAAGTTGGCCCACCTCCATGCTCTAAGGTTAATGGTTTTCTACTGATGGTAAATGAACAAGAATAAAACAAAACGTAGGCTGGATCTTTCATCAAAACAGATGCAGGAGAAATTCAAGAACTATTGAGCCAAGTAAAAAAGTGCCCACTAATTGTCAATCTCCATTGGCTTTGGTATCACTGACTACAATATATCCAATGGAAACAACTTGGTGGTTGATAATTTGGACTTAATTTTTTCTTTTTGTATTCACATGGGTGAAATATTTGAAAAGAAGGCCAAAATCACCCCTTTAGCTGCTTTTGACTCCCAAAAATTTGATTTAGTAGATCCCAGGGACTTGACTTTGGATGCTGAGCCTAGCAATGATGATCCCAACAAAACCTATGAGTGGACCCAAAGGGATGTGGAGGAGGATATTCTCACACAAAAATCTCCAATCATGTCTAAATCAGCATTGATCAATGATTCAAAACTTCCTTGGACCCCTCACTTCCTTCTTTGCACTGCTCTCTTCCTGGGGCGGAAGAACTTAACAACTTGGCCAATGAGGAGGGAGCTATTCCACTATCTCCATTACAACCAAAATCTGTTCAGGTAAGGCAGAAATTTCTTTTCTTTTATGTCCAGTTAATTCTGCCTGATTTAGATTGTAAAAAAACAGCAAAATCCATTTGTGAATGGCCAAAGACTCAAGCCAATGGGGCCTCCCACATCACCTTCAAATGAGAGTGATGAAATTCCTGCAAAAACCTCCTCTGCAAAGGGAATGAAAAAGGCCTCCAATTCCATCAGCATCAACCCCAATAGCCTTCAAAATAGGAGAAACACTACCAATTTTTCTGGCTTTGAAGATATAATGGAGAAGCAACATTGAAGTAAGTGAATTGATTGAATGTAATCACTTTCAAAATTAAGCTCATTCCTGTTCCCCTCCAAAAAAAAAAATCACAAATTGAATCTAAAGAACTTCAATTCAAAAAGGAGAAGTGGGATTGTCAACTGGCTATTAATTTTCAAAATCAGGAAGCCAAGAGTTTGGCTCATTAACAGGAATCTGATTCTGAGTGGAAATTGAAACAGGCAGAGCAGGAATTTCAAAAATAGGAAAAGGAGAACTTTTTACAGGAAGAGAGACTGGAAAAGGAGAGGAAAAACCTGTAAATGAAAATCAAAGGTAGTTTATCAGTAGCAATGAAATGTATTGGTAGCATTAGAACTGTGGAAGAAATAAAGGAAATTACTCAATTTCTTGGATTGTAAAATATTAAAATTTGATAAAAAAATTAAAAATAAAAGCAAAATTTTTTTGTTTTTCAAACAAAACAATTTTTGAGCCTATTTTTAAACCCACCAATAAAAAAATTTATTTTATTTTCATTTAAATTTTTTTTTCTAGAGTATATTATACCCCTTTTCATGAATTTGAAAGTGTTTCAAGTAGTCTTGTTAAATTGCATAGACATGGCCATCCTTGTATGGGTGGCAGTCTCCACAGCAGGATAAGTACAGTGCTTGTAACTTTTTGATTCCCAAACAATTTTGGCAACACCTTTTTGTTTGAGTTCAATGCCAAAACCTAAGTCAGGAAAAAAAAATTTTCCATCAATACTTGATATTTGTCCTTGTTGTCAATAATTTTTCAATTCAATTTTGTGGTTGGAACCACCAGTAAAAGGAATAGGAAGATATTTCACCTTTTTCAATGTGGGGAGAATTGTAGAAGGAATTTGAAATGAAGGTGCTTTGGGGGGCACATTCAAAAGGAGTCAGCCAGGATCCAAATTTAAATGAAGAGAAAGAGGGGATATTTTGGTCCAGCATTATTTGAAAGTTGGAATCATGTGTAAGTCTGGCTGATTTTTGGAACATTTGGCCTAAAATTTGTGAGAACTTTTCAGAAATAAGGTTCAAAAGAGAAAACTCTTAAGGAGAAGATTGAATAGCAGCTTTCTTCAAATATTGTACAAATATTTCAGAAGGGTGTATAAATTTTTTCCATCCAATTGCCCACATTTTCCCACCCCAAGATCTTGAGGGACAAAAAGTTTTGACAAAACTTTTTGCTTGGTTTCTTGAAATTTCTCTTGAATTTTTTACAGGTAGATATAGTAGGGTGTATCAGAGTTAGAAATCCTGCCATTTTTTTTTGAAAAAACCTTCCATTTTCATGGCAAGTTTCTGAATTACACATACCATATAACTGGTGTGTTAAAAAATGGTGGGTTTAATAAAAATGAAACCTGCCATTTATGCATCACTGTCCATAAAAAAGAAAAAAAGCACATCCACAACTCAACACATCATCCACCATACACACCCATTTCTCCATATTCACAGATAGTTTTGGAAGATTCAGTGTTTGAAGATGATTCAGAAAACTCCACCGCCAAATTCAACAAAAAACACAGTTTCAGCAAAGTGGGTTTTTTTGATGAGAAAGGCTGTGCTTACATACTCCAACAGAAGAAACAACAGCAAAAACATTTTTCCATAAAACATTTTCAATCATCTTTGAGGTGGATCAGAGTGCAGTAGCTGGTGCTCATCAATTATAATTCATCAATTGTCCCAGTTTTGCTGCTACAACACTCATTTATCTCTTAAATAAGCTCCTATCTCAAACTACCTCCTCTATCTACTTGATGATCCAAATAATAATCATTCTCAGCACTACAATTTGGTTTGTGCCATGGAGGTCATCAAGCACATCAATAATCCTTTCAAGTTTCTCACCACCCTGGTCAAGCTGACCAAGGTAAATCAAATTCACCAGACCCCCCCCCATTAGAGCTCTCATCAATCCATCATCCTGGTTTTTTATTCACAAGTCTCCCACCCACCCATTTTCTGCTTTTATCACCCTACTGACTTGACTTAACCTAATCACTTGCCCCACTGCTTTCTTGTTTGATAACAGGCAGCCAGGGGAACATATAGTCCTTTCAAAAATCCCACAGAATCCAGTATCAAAATTACTGGCAAAAGAGAACAGTTGTTGATTGGGGTCTGAGAGCTCAGAACACTTGAGTTTGTTTTGCAGAAACTCACTGGAATTACAACCTTGCTTCCTAAACATCAGGAGGTGTTTTAGGTGGAGGGAAACAAGTTGTTGACTTGGATTTTCCTGATTTTCAAGGTTTTAGAGATGGGAATTCCAAGAGAAAAAAGACAGCCATTCAAATGGTTGAGAGCAATTCCTTAGGTAAGACAAACCTCAAAAATTGGCACAGAAGTGCAAAGCACACTAATGACCCCACAATTAAAGTACCTAGAGACAGACCATGCACCACAAGGATAACCAGAATGAATCCAGGCAGACTAAACTTATCCAGGCACTGAGAACCAGCTAATATTCCTGCATTTACACCAGACTTAGACCAAAAAAAGCACACACACCGAAATTTTCATTGTGCAAAAACATTAGGGACAGTAACAGGCAACATGCCTTATAATAACCATCTGATGTTTTTGCAAAAATGGCTGTTGTGGTTTTTAATTCCTCTGATTTCAAGCCTTATCTTTTGTTAATCAAAACTCTTGTTCATTCTTCATAAGTAAAAAAAAAAAATTCAAAAAATACACAAGCTCTTATTAAAGAATAATTTTCCTTAAACCAAACCAACAAACTTTCCAATGGACCTTGGTTAGTTTTGTGCTGCAATTCCCTGATATATTAATTCTTTCACTGATCAGTCATCAATCAAAATGAAAATCTTGCCAGATATTAGATATTGTGAAAATTTTTTTTATATTGTTGGTCTTCTTGATTAGGGGATTGTGAAACATTTTGGTTCTCAGATTCACAATAAGCAGGAGGAGACCAGGGCCATGGTGGCTGTTACAAGTGGGATTTAGTTTGGGATGGATGGAAATTTCAATCAGGATCAAGGTTTTGGTGATTGCGTTGAGCCTGGTGATGATGAAAATGTGTGCAATTGGAATAATCAATACTTTCATTGGATTATGAGATGCTTGGTTGATGAAAATCACAAGGAAGAGGATGGTGAGGAGCAGAAGAGGAGTTATTTTAAAAACAAGGATCAGGATTGAGACCAGGTTGAGAAGGACAAAGATTATGAGATTGATTGGGTGGATTGTCATACTGATCTCAACAACTGGATGATATGTTTTTCTGCTTGTGATGATGAATACAATCACCCCCATTTTTCTCTGATTCATTGAGCTTCTTCTTCTCTTGTCTTGCAGCACGTGCTGCCTTAAGATTGAAAGAACCAAAAACCTTTGATGTGTTGATTGAGTCTATCCAATTGACAAAAATGCAAATCAATGGATAATTATTTGAGAGTGATTGAGGATAGGAAGGGAGGAAATCCTTGATAAATTGAGAATGGTAAATAACTGACAAATGGAGAGACATGTAAGTCCACCTTGAATCTTGGGATGATGAGTTTTGAATCTGTTGATAATTTCATTTTCAGGTGGACTCAAAAGTTCATTGAAAAAATTTTAGTGAGTAGATTCCCAGTTTTGGTGACTGATGCAAATGGGATAAGATCCTGAAAGCTGAATTGTTGATGTTTTGGTTGGTGTGATGGATGATTGCTTGGATGGAGGTTTATGTGGATGAGGGAAATTGGTGGGTGGTTGGTGGTGATGAGTTTTTTGAGATAGTCAATTGGAAGAGGTATCTATATATACTTTATTTGAAAAAACACACTTTTTTCCTTGGTCAATCTAACACCCTTGTTGTGAAATAAGTTTTTTTTTCTGATTTTTGATAGTGTGGTTGAAATTGGGGTGTTTCACTGAAAAACCCAATTAAAAATATGCCAGGTTTTCTAACTCTGATATCTCCTAATTCAGACAAAGAAATTGCAGCTCTTTTCTGGGAAAAGGGGGGAGACAAATTTAAGTTATTTAAAACTTTGGAAAATGACTTTCAGACCCTTCAAAATATAATTAAAACCCAGGTTGGATGGAGTTATCCATTTTGAACATATGGGTTTTGGTGTTTAATTGTCTGTTTAAAAGATGCCCAATATGAATAAATTCCACAAAGGTTTCAAGATAAAGACAGAAATGTCCCCCAGACCTTTGGGCAAAGGTCTGGGGGGCACTATATGCATTTAGCATTGAAAAAATAAAATTGCATTCATATACACACTGTCCTTGTGCATGGCTCCAGAACCGTATTAAAAATTGGATTTTATTTTTTTTTCTGCCAATAAATCATACTCTTTGGTTCAATCAAAATTATTCAGAAAGACTAAGGCAGCCATAAAACCAAGAAAACCATCCCAAAAAACTTACTACTGAACAATGCCCAATCTGAAATATTTTTGGATGGTTGTATTCTGAATGAATTGAAGTTGTTTTGAAAGATAAACCTTTCAATTGGGGTTCAAATTTTTCATTTTAAAATGTGTCCTTGATCTTCTTGGGTCAATTGGTTCAAAAAATGAATTTATAAAGGTCCTTCTCATTATTTATCAGCATGAACCACAACCAAGATTTCCCTGGTCCAACAAAAACTTGAAATAAATTCAATTTTTGGTTTTGTGATGAAATCTTAATACAAAAGTTTTTTTGGTTGTTTTTATTGAGGCTGGTGCCCTGATATAAATTTTTTATTGTTTTATGAAGCCTTGGGAAACATAAACCTGGATCTAATCAGATTGATGAATGATCAGGGCGTATCAGAGTTAGCAAACTGGCCATTGGAAACCTGCCATTTGTTTTGACCAAACCCACCATTAAAAATGGTGGTTTTCTGAAATACACATACCCCATAACTGGTGTATTTCAAAATAGTGTTTCATGGAAATGGCGGATTTAAAACATCAAACCCCCCATTTATACACAATCATTCATCCACAATCCCAGGCATGCAAAACACCCATCCACACCTCCAACTCAGAAAATCCATACCAATCCAATATCCATTGCATCACACAAATCTCATCTCTGCTCCTAAACATCTCCATCACATCACACACATCAAAATCATCATCTGATCATCACCCCACATCAGATCACCATCTTTTGGAGAGCCAACCCATTGCTCTATGGATAAATCTACCATAATTATCACCCCTTCCCTTCTCTCCTCTATGACAATACATTACCCTCTTCCATCCATAGGCAATAAAAAATCATTTTTGGTCAAATTTAACTCTCAAGGCCTAAAATGACTGAATGCAATGGGAACATTTCACCCATGTTTCCAAATGAAGCTTGAATTTGTCCAACTGGGTTTGTTGGCTTGGTTGGTTGTGTTGAGTTGACAGCCGCTCTCACTCTGAATTCTTACACCTCCTGGTTTCAACACTACAAATATTGATTACTTTTGTCTCATCAATCCACCTCTCAATCCAACCCTTCATTCTCAAATTCAACTTCCATCTTCTTTGATTCCAGTCCTCTCTCCTTGGATCTTCTCTCAATCCTCCCGCTCCTCTCATGAATCTCTCCTTCAATCCTCTCATTAATGTCTCCCTTGATCCTTTCACCAATCTCTCCCTTGATCCTCCCATTCTTCCCATAAATACTCTATCCTTCCTTCCTTTTCTTACTTTGACTTTGCTGCTTCCTTGAATTCCTTCCTCACATCTCAGCAACATCCTCAAAAATCCTCAATTCATATCCTCAAGTCTCAGTGACATCCTTGAACATCCTCAATTCACTTCCTCAAAGTTCTGTCCCTGGTTGAAGGCTTTCAACCTCAAGTTCTGTCTAGCTGTGAGATGATTTACCTCAACTCTTTAGTCTCATCATTCCATGAATCATATTTATATTTCTTTTTTTACTTTCCATTTTAGTCCTCCTCCATTCTCCTACCTTCTCTACTGTTTGCCATTGTGTCTCATCTTCTTTCTCCTCACTCACAACCCTGTTGGACTTGTAAGATGCTTTCCATATCATCTCAAAGTCTCTTTGATATTGTTTTTCAAGTTTTTTTTTCCCTTTTCTGTTAAAGACTCTGCTGGTCTTATATTTTGAAATCCAACTTTCAAGTTTTCACGGTTAAAAGGCAAAGGCGACGAACTGATAAACCGGCAATATGGATTCAACTGGACCAGAAGACTCAAATTCCTCTCTTCTCCAAACCCTGAAGGACTCAATTCCCAATCTCCACAAATCAAACTTCTCTCTTTGGAAATCAAAGTTGAAAACCATTTTCTCCCTCAAGGGAATTTCTCACTGGCTAAATGCCTCAGTAGATAAGGAATGCCCACCAAGTGTAAAACTGGAGATTTCCCAATAAATCCTGGCTAAGCTAGACAATAAAACTTACATTAACTGTGTAAAGGAAAACGACGCACTGAACGGCATTGTGCTTTGGAAGTCAATCAAAAAGTACTGCGCCTCCTTACAAACAGCAAATCAATTGAAGATCTTCTTCAATTTCCTTAATCTTTCCTTTGATCCCAAGAATGTTGAAAAATTCATCAGTGATGCAAAATCATGTCTGCTCCAAATTTTGGAGATTGGAATCAAGATGGACAACAAAATTGTAGCCTATTTGATTTTATACAAATTTCCTCCTCAAATTGAACATCTGAAACACCACAATAACACATTTGCTTGGTGAGCCCAAAATCAATGGGGACTTGGTGCTCAGACACTTGAATCAGATCAAGAACAAGGTAGCAGTGGGTGTTGCAATCAGAATTCAATAAAGATTCATTGCAGTATAGATGGGAGATGGAGTGAAGGAAAAAAACAAGCTTTGAGGGTGGGTTCCAAATTTAAAAGTTCATTGTCATGCTACTTGTAAAGTAAGTTGCAAAATTTGAGGCTGGTTCAAATTTTCTGTGGAAGAAATTGAATTAAGGAGAGATATTTAGTAGCAGACTTAGAGGGTTCCATTTGAACAGAGTCAAAATTAAGATCCATTCTTTGAATAATTTGGAAATTTGACTGCTTGGTGGAGAACTAAGCTTATTTTTTGAAGCAAAATTTTGCCAATGGAAGCCACTTGTTTGAGAGCCTGATTTACTTGCTTGGTTTGAGAATAAATTTCTGGTTGTTAAGCAATTTATAAATTTCAAGTTATATTTAATGCTGGAATACTGAATTCACAATTCTAAATACAAAATAATACCCACAATTTATGAAAATTTTATCAGGGATACCATTATCTGAGAATACATGTCCCATGAATATTTAATCAAGATATTGGAAAGATTTGGTGGTCTTTATTTTAATAAGACATGCCATATTTGAGTAGGAATCTACTATCACCAGGATAGCACCAAGTCTATATGAAAGAGGTAACTTGGAAATTAAATCCATAGAAAACAATTTCCTAGGAATAGTCAGGATTGGGAGTGGCTGGAGCATCCCATACTTCCAGTGATTTGAGGGCTTCTTACAATTTAAGTCATAGCCTGTGATAACATATTCTTTTCATTTTTTGGTGATAGCAGGCCAATAAAATTATTTCTAAATCAACTTTTAGGTTTTATCCTGATTAAAATGACCAGAAAGAAGAGAGGAATGCCTCAATTAAAGATATCTAGCTCAATTTGAGGTATTTTATGTACTTTTATTCAACCTTTGTATACTACATAATCTTTTTTTGTTGATTGGGTAGTATGCTGAATTAGCCATTGATTTCTTTCAAAGTTTGATAAAATTTGGATTGTTAAATTGAGCTTTTCAAAGTTTGGAGGCCTTTCCCTAAATATTTCCAATGATGAAACTGAGCTGGTCAGAATGATTGAGTAAAATGTTTGAATTTTTTCAGGGTTGTTGTTAGTAAAGTTTCACCTCCATCCTGGGCAAAATTTATCACAAATTGACTAAGAATCAGGCACTAATGCATATTTTCAGGGGATATATGTGATTTTAAAGTTGAATTTAAAGAGGTATTTGGTCCAACAATGCCTTCCTGTGTGTAAGAAATTTTTTGATCATGAAGTACTTGAGAGATTAATTATCAGTCAAAAATTCTAAAGTTCCCATATTACTCAGAAGATACAAATACCATTTCTTCAAGAAATAAAAAATTACCAGAAGTTTCTTATAATGAATATTTTAATTTATTTCAGCCATTTTTCACTTACTAGGCTCAAGAGATATGGGATTCAAAATATTGGAACATTCAAAGAATTGAAAATTGACACCTACAATTGCATATAATTTTCTTGCCTCTGTTTTGAAAATAGTGCAAGCTAGCTTGTTACATTGAGAAAGAATGGGTTCCTTAGTCAAAAATTTCTTCAAAGCTTTGAGTTACAAAACAAAATGCTTAGATTAAACAAATTGCACATTCTTTGGAAGAATTTTAGTAAGATTAATGATAGTCTTGGAATATTCATGGATAAATTTCTGATAAAAATTACTAAATGCTGGGAAAGTATGAAAATTTTGAACTGAAGTTGGTGCTTGAAATTTAAAAATTCACTAGAATCTGCATGGATTCATGGAAATAAATTCCTTTTAAATGATAACACCAAGTAATTGGAAAGCACTTGTATGAAAATTTCACTTAAAAAGTTTCAAAGATTAATTATTCATCCAAAGTTTTTTAGAGAATTCTTGAAAATCTTGAATATGATCTTTGAGGCTCATTGTTTAAACTAGCATTTTTCCAAGATATACCATAATTTAATTCTGTAAAAGATCAGATAAAGTTGATTGAATAAATTTTGGCAATTAGAGGGAGAATTTTAGAGGCCAAAAGTCATGATTTTACACTAATAGAATCCAAAAGAATTTCTCATAGAAGTTGGATATTCATTGAACTCTTCTATTTTAACAATTTTATAGGTTCATCAAATTTATAAATGTAACAAACACGTATCCCTGAGAAGCAAGGTGATAAAATGCTTCATAGGTGGTACTGGATAGGCATTTTTCCATTTTATCTGATTTGGTGTCACACAGTGGTATTTGACACCATAAAAACTGCAAATGGACTTTTTTCAGCAAGTCTCATAGCCTTTTGGTAAGGCCTTGCCTCTAAATTTTTTTTGCAGTTAAGAAAGTTATGGCAGAAGACTGGCTAACCCTGTTGCGGGTTCAATTTGTGATCAGGACCAGTTTTGGGGTTGGCTTGTTCTGTGACAATTTTTGGGTTTTCTGCCTTTCAAAAGCAAGAATACTGAGTCTTGGTGGCTCCTTATGGCATTCTAGAGTGTGTCTGAATATGGCTCCATGTTTGCAAAGGCATGGGTTAGTTCCACCATCCATACACACTCTGGGACAAAGTGCCCTTAAACCCAGGGGTACTGTCACATGGTAGTATGTGAAACCATAACAACTGCAAATGGACTGGTATTTCAGCAATTCTCCTAGCCTTTGGGTAAGGCCTTGCGTCTCAATTGTTTTACAGTTATTCAAGGTATTACATTGGTTTTTGTGTATGAAAGACAAAGATAAAGGCCTCTGTATTTGCTTGAGAAAACAATCACAGGGGAGCAAGCGTGTGAATCACTTGATTGAATAAAAACTTTTTCAAAATTTTCTGCTATGTATTCCCTAAGTTTGGGTGATTTTTCCTTGGAGAGAGAGTAAACTGGACCTGGTGGAGAAGGTGGAACAGCAAGTTATATCTTGAAATTTTAAGGATGATGCCAAGGGATTTAAATTAATTTGATGGCTAAGAAAACAAAAGCATATTAATGATAAATAGGAATTAAATAATCCTGAATCATTTCTAAATTTCAAATTTCATCATCATCTTTGAGAACAGTACTTGAATTATTGGAATGATGATAAAGGATTAGGGATCTCAAAATAAAAACTCTCTTAGGTTCTTGCTACCCTTCAGAGAAGCTGGAAAGATAAGCAATAACTCCTGAATCTGAAGAGGGAATGTGGGATCATAATTCAGGATATTCCAAATTTCCAGGTGTAAAATTTTATACAAATCAATTAAAGTGTGAGTTGTGAGATTTTCAATTCCTGGTTCACAGAAGGGATAAAACCTTGGTAATTTCAACTTCAAATTTTAATTACTCCTTCTTGCAATTTCCCATCAGGATTCCAATGTATTATGAAGCAATGGCCTACAATGGAATTCTCCATGCCAGGAAAATCCAAGAAAAATAAATTCCACCCAAAGCTAGGTAAAATGGAAAATCAAAAACTCTGTTTTGCCTTATGAGAAACCTAATGATACAGTTCTGATTAACTACTTCATAAATATAAGGTAAAGTTTTCTACCTCAAAATGTGCTAGAATTTTGGAAATTAAAGATGCTAAGCTTATGGAAGAAACCTTGGAACCCAAAAAAAGGAGAAATCTGTAAGGAATATTTTAGGGATGGGAAAGAAAAAATCTCAAACTTGAGGTGTCACTTGTCTTAGATTTTCAAACCATTACCCATGGAGATTTGGAAGATTTTTGGCTTTCTTTGTGATTATCAATAAAGCTAAAAGCTTTTTTCATACCTGATTCATGAGCTATCCACTTATAAAAATTATTAAGATCATTCTATCCCAAAACATTCACAAAAAACCCTTAATTTTCCCTCTTTACCTGGTTATTTTTATTAAGAAACCTGGTGTACTTTTTCAGGAATCTTGTAGTTTCAAGCAGATATTTTCAATTTATAGAGCTGGTGTTTGAATTGAAATTTGGTTTTGATTGCTTTGAGCTCTTCAAATTTTCCCTTGAATATTTTTTTTTCTTAGCTCAAAGCCAAAAGTTCATTTTGTTTTGTTGCAAGTTATTGTTGTTGTGGAAGCCATTACCAAAATAAATAAAGTACTCAAATAATTGATGAATTTTTTCAATCTTTTTTCCTGAACCATCAATTTTCTCAGTCATTCATTCTATAAAAATGTACTGGAATTGAAATAATAAAGCAGCCTCATTAAATAGGATGCAAGACTTGAAAGTTTTAAAATTCAAAATATAAGTTGGAGCCATACTGTTTTCCTTCAGGACCAGGTTTCCCAGTTGTAATTTGGTGTTTCAAACTTCATTGGGGTTCCTCAGCAGGTTGAATAGTTGTTTGTCAAACCTCCCCCAGTTGATGAGGATATAAATAAAAACTAGCTTTCTCAATTTGTTTGAGCCATGGCTCAAGCCACTGAAACACCCTAACTATTAAGAAAAGAGACGTGTACATAAACATTTTTTGGTTGAATCTGAAGTTTTCTGGGTCATTTGAGAATATAATTTGAAAATATTTCAAATAAGATTAGATTTTATTGGGATTCTCTCCCATTAATTGATCTGGTTGTTTTATGCCTGGGTATGTAAAGCTTGAACCTCTATTGCCAGCCCTCAAAGCATTTTGGGCAGGATCTTCCACAAATTTGATGAGAATTTACTTTGATATTAGTTTTTAATTTGTATCTCTACAAGCCTGAAATTGAAATTTATTTTGGGAGCTGGAGTGTGGTGAACTTGCAATCTTATCCAGAGGGTTCATATAGGATTCTCTCAGAGCATTTCTATGAGCCAATGGATTGCAAAGGGGTCCTGCAGATGGAGAATTATAAGAGGGGAACAGAGCTGAATTTTTCCTTACTCAAGAGCTACTTTTTCTTGCTACTTGATCAATATTTTCATTTTAAGGGGCAAGGGAATTGCTCCTGGTGGAGAAATTATGTGAAATATATAATGAAAACTATATTAGCTTTTGGAAAGCCTCAAGAGTTGTTATTTTAGTCAGTTAATATAATTTAAAAAACCCACCTCACGTACTGAAAGGGAAAAACAAGATTAGTTGGGTGGGGCACTAATGAGAAGATGGCCAATTCTATAAGGAATCCCAAATTTAGTAATACTATCATTTGAAGCTCAAAGATTATGCTTCAAAGCCAAGTTAAAGGTGGAATAAGGAAGTTTTTTTATAAGGAAAATGAGGCAAGCTCAATTTAAGAAATTTTTCCTCAGAAACATTCAAGAACATATGATATTAACTAACTGAGGGAAAAAATATGCAGGGATAAGGCTTTGCCTTTCAAATTCATCTAAATATCCATTGGATGACTGAAAAAAAAATTTTAGCACTCCAATTTTTCTAGGAAAAAAGCAATTTTAAAATCAATTTATGCAAATTCAAGTCAGAATGAAATGGTATTGTCTAAGTTAAAAGCTAAAAGCAAGTCTGAGTATGATGATGGTAAATTCAACTGCAAGGGAGTGGTGGTTTAATGGATTTTAATCCAAATAATTAAATCAATGATTGAATGAATTTGAGATACAATAAGAAATGAATTATGGGCCTGATGGTATTTTTATTAAGATAATTCATACTTGATTCAATAGAAAATAAAAATTTCAACCTGATTTTTCAATTTTGAAAAGAATTGGATTGGATTAATTATGGGCTTGAAGAAAACCACCAAAAATTATCTTAAGTTAAAGAGTTTTGAAGATAAAGCACACGGTTGATTGGCACTATTCATAGATGAGAAAATTTAAGATTCAAGGATTGATTGAAAGGAATGAAAGGATTGATTGAAAGGAATGAAAGGATTGATTGAAAGGAATGAATTAGATTCAAGAATGGGTTGGTCCATTTCTTAACACCAAAAATAGTAAGCAGAATGCACTAACTTTTCAGAGTGATTTTGGTTTAAAACTATTAGACAAAATTAGATACTGAGAAGAGGGGGGATTTAAAAGATTTTTTTCAAACAATAATCCTTGAGTTCAAAGCATGAAAAATTTCCTGCAATATTTTGGAATTTTTTTCCACATTATATCATCTTCTTCCTTGATCTAAATGAATACCAGAATGAAGACAGTTCATTTTCATCAAACGCCTCATATATTAAAAGCTTGAATGAGAAAGTTTTAATCATCTTTATATAACCTGATTCTTCAACCATCATTTGGAGATTGACCAGGATGGAAAGAGGTCAAGCCAAAAGTGCTAACATCAATTCTAAATGTATCCTATTATGTGAAAAAATGATGGTTATGAATGAAATGAATAAATTTAAATACTTTTGATCCCCTTGTCCAGATTATTTATTCTTATACATATTTTAATGTTTATATCAGACAGATAACCCAAAATAATAAATAAATAAAGATCAAAAATCACAGGGAATGTGATTCTCCCCAAGAAAAATTGAGGAAAAGGAGGATAGCAAAAAAAAAAAGAAAAATAACATCAAAAAATGATTAGTTATTTGGCAGTGATTCATTTCAAATTTCAAATTGATTTTTGATGATTGATTATAAAGAAATTTACCAATCAATCGGTAAATAATTTGCTAATCAATTATCAAAAAAAGGGGGGGAGGGGGAGAGGGGAGGCTTAAATGCTGAGGGAGTCCCAGGGCAAGAAGAGGGTACCAGAAGATAAAGTCCTGAGTAGACATGGTGGGGATAAGTGAGGAGTAGATTAAAAGAATAAGGGGGTGGGATAAGGTTGGTGGGGGTACTTAGATGGGTGAGTTTTAAAGATAGTTTGGGTTGAATTTGGTGGTAGATCAAGCTGCAGGTTTTGATTGTAGATGGGATGGTTGAAAATAGTATTTGGTGGGTCTGAGGTGGGGGGGGGGGTCCAGTGGTCCCAGCCAGAGTTTTGTGTTAGGGTCTGAGTTTGGGGTTGATTGATTTTTGTTTGTGTTTCAGAGTATCAAGTGGAGATTATTGATTGATGGCCTGGATAAGGAACTTTTTCAGAGGAATAAGGTATCCAACCAATAAATAAATGAACTTGGGAAGAAATACTTGGCAGTTTCAGTTTCTTTTTGAACAAGTCTCAAACAATACCATCATCAATCAAATTTAGCTATATTCATGAGAGGTTGAAGAGTTTGATCCTCAATAGAAAAATTTTAATAGTTTGAAAATAATATTTTTTTTTTGGTATGAGTCATTGAATATTTTTTTGTAAGCTCTGAGAAGAATTAATATTGATGAAAATATAGATATAGACAATAGAAAATGCTCAGGTAGGTTAGCCAACAGAATATTCATGGAATGCTTTACTGACATGCTTTGCTCTATAGATTGGTTTGGAATATTTGTTTGAGGAATTCTCATAGATGAAAATTAAATTTACTTTGAAAGAATTTGGAAGGAATCATTAAGTTAAACAGCAACTGAAATGTTAATAAGTTAATAAGTAGAAATCATCTTAAAAATAGATTGAAAAAATGCAGCATGGTTGATTATCTAAATGGTATATGAGAAGTTATCCAAGAATATTATGTTGATCCATTCTTATTATAAAGCTTTAAGATTCAAATCTCAATCTCATATTCCACAGGATACTTTGAGCCCCCAAAAAGATTCATAATTATTCAAGATGGTTGAATCAGAACATGCATGAGTTGGTTTGAGTGAAGTGTGAGATGGAGAAAGGTAAAAATAACCAATTTTTGAATATGATGAGAAATTTAACTTGGCCAAAAAAGCATGAGAAGGGATCTAAGCAATTGGCAATACATACATAGATTGTTCATGGAGATGGCCACAGAGGGTATGATTGTGGGAGTGTAGAGACTGATGGGTGATAAATATTAAAATTTTGTGTTTTTTAGAAGGTTTTAATTTCTTGTTCTGTTGAGCTTGGCTACAAGAAAAGTGTTGTATAATGATAATGATTGTATATACAAAGAAACAATAGATAATAATGATGTGTATATTTTCAATACCCAGAAAAAAACAAATCACCCTTGTCTATTTATACTAATGCCCACAGCTGGTGAGTGCGGACTAGTCCAGTGGTCCCACCTCTCCTATCAAAGAATTTGAGGAAGCTTTCTTTCTCAGTGGAATTAACTTTATTAATCCTGTACTTTCCAAATTTCACTTGCCGCTTCTTACTTGCTGAATACTTGGAATTCAATTCTTTTCTCTTGCAAGCATTCAATATTAATTCTGCCTTAGAATATTGTCTGATGACTTTTACATTTGCCTCTATAAGCTTGGCACGGTCTGTAATTGAGCTTTTGCTCTGGGCTGCTTTTTGTTGGCTATATTGCTTTTTTCAATAGCTAAGTACAAGCTTTACATGCTACTTTTATTTGATAGCATTTAGTTTTGGTAGCCAGGGTTCATCTATCTCAAGTTTGGATGCTTGGAAAAAATTTAATTTCTGTGACACCTTTTGTGTAATCTTGTTGAGTGATTGGGCTGAGAGCACACAGATACTTGCAGAGGCTATCTGCTCAACAATCAATACTTGATTAAAGATGTGAGCATATGAAAACATGACAGAACCACTGGTGGGAGGGTTTGGAATTGGAAGGCTACCTGAGAGAATCTCTCCCATGGGAGGTGATACTTGGGAGTCAGATTGTCAATTTCCCACTTTAATCCACCCCACCCCTCCCCCCCTTTTTTTTTTGCAGGGGGGGGGGGGGGGTTGGCCCAAATTTTCTGCCCAACTTCCCTCCCACCTTTGATTTTCAGTATCCATAAAAAACAAAATTTAAAATCTGAGTGTATCAACCCCCTATTCCTTTTTTTCAACATCCAATTTGATCTATCCTTCTATTTTGTCAAACTCTGATTGGATCTATCCCTCCATAGGTAATCAAAAAATTCACATCTATTCTCAAATCAGTTTCAACAGTGATTCCAGAAAACTTAACCCCTGCCCATCATTCATTAATCTTATCATAATTTCAATTCTCTAATCAAATGAATACAACCAAAACTGAAACCAACAATGATTTTACAGACACCAATGAAGACCTACCATAACTGGAAGATTTGATGATTTTAGGTTCAAGAACTAATTTTAAAAAAAATCTCAAATAATGCTGATATATTTCAAATAACAATATTTCAGGAAGATTACAAGAGTCCTGTTGAAAATTCTATTGAGATAAGTCTTTGTTCAAGTATTAACAATGTCAGTTTGCCATCAATCTTAGTCTAAAAATTCCAAGAATATTTTTTGAATTTTTTTGAATTTTTCTTTTATATTCATAATAACTGAATTGATTGAATGTCTCATCAACTTTACTGTCTATTTTTATTAGAAAAACCAAATAAAAAAGAAATTTGGAATCAAGTACAACCATACAAAGGATTCTTTATTGTGTTTCAAACTGAATACAACAATTTCAATTTCAAAAAATTCAAATCAAAAGTTTTGGAAGCTTGAAAAATTGAATACAGAAACATCTCTTCAGTGATTTCAAATCCTTTATCAGCCAGTATAACTCTAATAACATGGCCGGTCCATATACCCACATTTAGGGCCTACCAAAAATTTGAACTTATCACTCTCAAGACCTTGGATGACTACTTGGCTTGGGTATAAATATTTTTTTTTGGCAGAATACTTCTCAAGCTGGGGTCACCCTATGCCAAAGTCCCAAAGATTAATATGAGAAATCTTTAAATGAGTGTCTGATTTCAAATACAACTGTGTGGGTGTCATTTTGAGAATTGAATTTTTAAAAAAAGGGAACTAAATTCAGCCCTCATGTCCAACCCCAACTCAGGATCCAAAGATAAATCAGAAATTGATTACCAAGAAATTTGCATGGTCCAAGATATATGAAAACCAAATGGTAAATGTTAAGTATTATTGGCTCAATCCACCTTTTCTTCATCCAGCTGAACCCCAATATTATTTCATTTTGATTGCTTTTAAAGTCAAAATTTGGGAAGATTCTCTGGCAAGTCTTCTCATATTCATCTATTTATCACTCAATGGGTCAAAACTGATATATCTATATCTCAACCCTTTCATTTCAAATTTTTCTTGGAAGCCTGGTTTTCCATTCAATTACTCACAAATTAGTTTAAAATATATCACTTTAAAAAAGAAAAATCTAGAACAGCTTGAACCCCAGATCAACACCAAAATTCTCAGGAATTTTATCTCTCAGTTACTTGGAAACCATATCAAATACCAAAATGATAAAAACCTCCCCCACCTTCACCATCTTTAGAGCCAATGGAAAATGATTGGATTTCATTCCAATATTATTTTGATTTGATGGGGATCCAAGTTAGTTCTAGCAATACAATAACATGCTCAGAAGCAAAAAAATATAGCTCCCTATAAATTTACATTACAGCAATCCATCAAACACAAAGCTCAAACCAATGCACCATGAAAAAAAGGATGCACCTGCCGGCAGATGTAGCACCTTGGATGGTGAGCGGAACCTGTTTTGACTTTGTTTTGTTTTTGGAGAAAAAAATCAAATTGATTCCTGGATGGTCCCAGAAGATTTATGCACCATATTTCTGTAATGCATCAATTGAATTTAAAACATTTACATAAAAAGAAGAATTGGGAATTTATGTATTTACTTTCACTTCCATATTAATTTTACCACTGCTAAGAAATTTGGTTCAGAGCTATGTTGCATAGGATTTTTTTTTGATTGGTGACAAGCTAAAAAATAAGAAGTTATCAGCTCTATCAAAGAAAATGAAATTTACTTATTATTTATAGACTTTGTTTTTGTCCTCAATGAAGAAAGTTCACATCAGTGTCAGGTACCAATCTGTTTTGAGACTTTTTTTCAAACAATCATTGCCAAAGCATTTCTGAAAACATGATATGGATGCCCTCAGACCCATTAACCATGTGGTAAAATGGATTGGTGGCATGGAAAATACTTCTACCTTTGTTAAAATGTATTCTTACACCTTTTTTA
Organism: Puccinia polysora; assembly: GCA_025617555.3. NCBI lineage: Eukaryota > Fungi > Basidiomycota > Pucciniomycetes > Pucciniales > Pucciniaceae > Puccinia > Puccinia polysora. Next base: position 12,142,714 of record CM062638.1, on the reverse strand, counting down.
AAAACTTTTTTTTTGGAATTGCACTTTTTGGAAATTTTTGAAAGGTTGATTTTTTATTTTTATTTCATATTTTTTTTGTTTATTTATTTTTCATTGTTCTTCTTTTATTTTCAGTTTTTTTTTTCTTAAATTTTATTTGATATTTTTTTTGGATTTTTTTGGTTTTCTTCATTTTTTTTGATTCATTTTTTTTTTTATTTGTTTTTTTTCTTTTTTTTAGGATTTTTTTGATTTTTTTTATTCTTTTTTACTGTTTTTGATTTAATTTTTTTTACACTGCTCTCCCTTTGCCTACAATGGATGACTTAGGATAAGGTTTCCACCGCGCTGGCAGTTGGCTGCAGCAAGATTGACCCTTGCGCGACTGCCCCTGTTGGCAAAGTAGGACTGCAGGGGAAAAACTGTTGGCACAATGGAAAACCTAGCCTAATTTTTCCACCGTAACCACCATTGCTTGGGAAAGATTGGCCCCTGCGCGACTCCCCTCACTGGTAGATGAGGCCCTCAGGGGAAAAACTGATGTAAAAATGGAAAAATTGAGCTAAGTTTTCCATCCTGCCACCAGGGAGAGGGATGAAAAAAAAAATTGAGAAAATTGAGAAAAGGAAAAAAGGAAAAAAACTAAAAATCAAAAAAACAAAAACAAAAAAATATATAAATATAAAAATATAAAAACATCAAGTCATGAAAGACCATCAGTGATTTCAAATGAAAATGAACCCATTTTATTTTTAATTAACGCAATAAGAATTCAAAAATTCACAAAATTAAAATTAACAGTAAAAAAATGACTAATAAAAACACAATACAATCAAGAAATGAGTGATTCAACCAAAAATTCATGAAAGAATTAAAAATTTCAACAAAAACATATGTATTAAAAACAATGAAAAAACATGGTATTTAAAAAACATCTTATTTTCCCTTATGAAAATTAAATTTATAAACATATTAATAATCAAGGAAATTGGAGGCAACTAATAAAATTTTATTAAATTCAATACTTAATCAAAGTAAAACTACTTTTCTTGATGGTATACTCAAATTTCTCATTATATAGAATTGAAATTGCCCATAATTAAATATCTTCTGTATTCAGTGAATGCATTAGAATTCCTTGGAATAATCAAGAAATGGTACAAAAAATTTTTCTCAGGTTCCTACCCAAGTTAGAAACAGATTTTTTTCAGTATTCAAAACAAAACCAAAAAAAGTTCTGGGTGCTAAAACTGCCTGCAGGCGCAGCCTTTTTTTCATGGTGATTGGGTGAAATATTTCCATAATTGCTTGCCTTTGCAATAATTTTCATTTTTATTAGAATAACCTCTGCCATAGGTTTTATCAGAGTTAGAAAACCTGTCATTAGAAAACTGCCTTTTTTGTTGAGCAACCCCCCTATTTTAATGGCATGCTTCTGAAATATAAACACCCCTTAACTGATTTATTTCAAAATTTAATTTTTAATGGAAATCACAGATTGAAAAATTAAACCTGCCATCTTGTGCATCATCATTGATTGATTCAAGACATCCATCCACACCTCCATTTTTCATCAATCATATGTCCATCAATCATCTCCCTCCATAAAATCCACAAGTCTCATGACAAAAATCATCAATTTTATTTAACCCAAGACTCAACGAATGACAAAAGAATAAATTCCAACCAAGTGGTTCTTAGGCTGATAGAATTTTTCTTTCTGGACTGCTTGATGCTACAAACTGTGGATGATGAGAAGAAGTTTTGGAAGAAGTTTTGAAAGAAATTAAAATTATGAAATTTCTCCTCCTTTTGAAATCTGCTCATAGCCCAAAATGATTTCACTGTTCCCCAGAAAAAGTTTGACCTTTTATTGGTTCTTATTCTCCACCTTTCATTCTGAATTGAAATTGTTCTTTATTTTAGATCCTAGTTTTTGAGGTTGAACAACCAAAACAGGTTGGTTTTAAGGTTGATGATATCAATAAGGAACTTTGTGATGGAGAAGGGGAATAATTGGATGGAGATGATGAAGCCAATGAAGATGAAAAAAATTGAGATTTCAAGGAGGATCAAAAATTGTAGAAGTGACTGAAAAAAAATCAATTCATTCATGATTTTGATTCAGGAGGGTATCCCCCGTTTCAAAACCCCAGAGGTTTTTGATTGTGTATTTGATTGATCACATTGGGAAAAATGAGAGGGAAGTTGGATGGTTATGAGCCCAGTTGCTTTCTTAACCACATCCAAAAATAAATTATTTAATTTTTGCACCATTTCAGCTTGAAAATAAAATTACTTGACTAAAGTTTTCTTCCTCTCCTCATTTAAAATGTCTGATCATGTTTGTGATTCTACATAAAATATCCAAAAGATCTTCAAACCTCTGTTTTAAATTCTTTCCGAATCCCTGTGAGATACATACCAATTTTCCCCCTCAAAAAAGCTCTTTTTCTTGAGTCCAAGAGATTCTATAAGAAATTCTGCTTAGGAATTGGTCTTTTTTCTCACTCTCTTTATTCTTTTATTTTATCAATCTTTGAAATTATGAATTTTCTTAGTTTTTTTATCAATCAATGTATGTTCTGGTACTTGGGGGTATGGTCATCTAGAGCTCGATTCAATTTTTTTCTTTTATCCTCTTAAATCTGTCTCTGATTGAGCTTTTATGACCCTTTTGTTGGTACTCATGCCATCTGCTTCATCTAATGATTATTTTCATTTCAAATTTAATTGGATGTATCTTGAAATTATTTAATCCATAATGATCCCTCCTTAGATCATAATTCTTCCAAATAAATCACATGATCTAATAAAATCCTTATGAAGGTAAAATTATCACATTTTTATACCCCCCCAATCGTTACACTCTTGACTGCACTCATACAAGCTCCAGTTTTCTAGTCCCAAGTTTCTATAGACTTTCTTGAATCAGGGATGTTCTAAATCATAAAAATCATTTCAGATTGATTTGGTTTCTAAAGCTCAAAACAATCACCATGAAAAAAAGGCTGCACCGAGGGGCAGGTGTAGCACCTGGGTTTGTGATTGAAACCTGTTTTGACTTTGTCAAGGTTTTGGAATCAAACATCAAATTAATTTCTGTATGAACTCAGAAGATTCATGCAGAATATTTATGCAATGCATATATTGAATTGAAATTCATTACATTAAATGAAGGATTGAGAATTCTTCATTTAACTGTAAGACCATAATTTGATTGAACAACTTTTAAGTGGTTATGAATGGAATTTTACATCATGGGCCATGATTTCCAATGGTACAAATTTCCAAAATGAGAAGAATCAAATTTTTAGATAATGATAATTTCAAATAAATTGTTCAAACACAGATTTCCAATTTGCTGTTAGTATTAATGTTTCAGTTTTCTGAGATTAAATTTAATTTATATTTTTAAATTCTGTACCTTACACACATGTTTTAGATAGATAAGTAAAACAATACCAATTCCTCTGATTTCATCTTTTACCAATATCTAGTACAATAAAAAATTGGTCCATTTGTCTCTTTATATTTAATCCTGTTTTGTAAGGAATCACCAGTCAGAAAAATAAATAATGACAGTTCTTCAGAAATTAGTATTTTTGATATCAACTTACCAAAGATTTAATTGCTATAACACAAAAAACATCCTTGGAAGTTTGTGCTTTTTTTGCTTCATAAGCCATGCTTGCCACAAAACATAACATTTACCACAGATATTGATACACCTTCTTCATAAACCATTTGAGCATTGAGATAATTGAGGCCAAGGTAGGGATTCCTTGAATTATGAATTTGTTCCAAAGGAGAAAAGGTTTCAACAATAAGGAAATATTGTGCACAGGTTTTTTCATGAAATATGGAAAATATCTTCCCCATCTCACAAGGGCCTTGATTTGATGTGGATGAAAAGGAAATCTGAGAATTAATTTTATTGTATCAATGGGGTTTTATTTGATGACCATGGAAGAGCATTGATTTGCAAGGCAACCATTCCAGCTGGTCCCATGGCAAGACATTGTATGTTGAGTTATCTTCAATTAATTGTTTTAATTTTTCTTCTTCCAAAACATTCATCTCTTTTTTAGCCCTTGAAATATCACCTTTCTTGGAAGAGTGGAACAAACTTTGAAGATCTGGGAATTGGTCAGGATTGATCCCTAAAAAATTCCAGTTGGATCCAATTTGGTCAACCAAGCCTTGAAGTTTGGCCCTTTCAAGGAATCCATTTAAGAGGGACTTCTCAAGGAAACCTTAAAATTAAAAAAAAATCAATTCAAAGTGTTCCACCAGGAATCTAATTTTGATAAATCTGTGTTACCTATGTGTATTTTTATTTTTTTAACCAAGTTCAAGATGTGATTCAGCCTTTCTCCTGAGCAAAATGAAAATATTGAGGGAGGACCATACAGCTTGATCATCTTAGTCATATGCATAGAAAAATGGATTGTTGGCTTTTTTTTGATTCCAGATCCCCAATGAAGCAATAATTCTTCCCATTAAGCCAGAATTAATTCATTCAATTGGCTCAACTGGTAATCTGAAAGTTGATGATACATTACCAAGTTGATGATACCAATAGGTTTGGAATCAGTGGAGGTAAGTGAAGAGATAATATTGAAAAAAGGCCATACACAAGACTGAGAGCTGAGAAAATAAAATAAGAAGGTAAGAACTCTCTGAAACAGTCACAAGCCAGGACAAAAGAAGGAAAAAACAGGAGATGGAGTCTGCACTAGGTAGGACATGAGGTTAGGTCCTAAAGTTAGTAGTTGAGTTGAGTTGAGGTCAAGATTGATTCCTGAGCTGAGGTACTGAGACTGACATTCTGATAGGGATTAGTTCCCTGAGTTAACAGGAAAGGAACAGGAAGTTGCAATTAATATCACCAGGCAAGCATTGAGTCCAGTCAATTGGATTGGGCATTGGTTGTTAAAGAGATGATTGAGAAAGAGATGAAGGGAGATAGGAGAGAAGATGAATGAAGAGACTGAAGGTGTGAAGAATAAAAATGATGATTATCCCGCTAGACAATCCTTGTCACTCCATCCAGTCAATTGAGTGAGTCCCCATCCAAGGAGTGCCAGATTGGGGGAGAGTTTTAGGAGTGCCGTTTGAAAGTACAGAGGGTTGCGGCTGATTGACTGAGATGAGATACGTTGTGAGAATCAAGAGGCAGGCCGTCTCCAGCCTGTGAAATCTCAACACACCCCATGCCTGGAGAGCTGAAGAGCGTGACAGTATGAGCCCTGCCGTAGAATCAAAAAAAAAGAAAAAAAGGAAGGAAAACATGCAGACAAGAGAACAAGACAAAGAGGAGAATTGAAACAAGAGTAGCTAAAAAGGCCTGGACAAAGCAAAGACAGATTGAAGAAGCTCAAGACTAGCACTGTTGGTGCTTTTGGTGAGAGCATCCGTGGGCATTCCCTCTGACCTAACAAGTCTAATCCGGTGTGGTGCTCTTTTATGGACACGAGTCGGGAAAGGTATGCGGGCAGCGCGCTCAGCAATAGCGGCGGGCTCAGCAGCAGCGGCACGCTCAGCAATGGGTAGGGCCTTGCCAGAGCTAGCTGCCCTGCAGGCTCAGAAGCATTCAGGTAGGCCCAGCAGCGGTTGGGTCGGGATCAGCACCTAGAGACGGGAGAAAGACGGATCAGGCGGATTGCGCGGATCAAGCGGATCCCGCATCACAAGACGCGCGGATTGGATCATGCAGGTACGCCTCAGATACCTGGAACGGGTTGTTGGGCGGGCAAACCGGGCGTACAATTGATATCAAGGGGCATGGGTTATGGGGCAAGGGTTTGAGGGGTAGGGTTGGGCTAGGGTCCTGTGCTTAGGGGTTGTATTTCATCATTCTTGCTTACTTGTGGTTTTACTTAGGTTAGGGTTGAGAGGGAGGACTTAAATACTTCACTCTCAACTCCGGGTTGTAGGGGGGGGGATCACTTGGAACACAATCACTTTATCATCACCGGATCGGATCAGATTGGATTGGATTGGAAAGGAAGGAATTCATCTTGCTCTCACTCTATCACTCCCTCTATCACTCTCTCCCTCTCTCTTGACCGGCTGCATCCAATCTCCTTACAGACGCTTTGATCAATAACTTCCAGAACTCAAGGACAACTTAAGGGGTGTTGCCCCTTTGCTTTCCACATCTGGGGGTCTGGCCAGGAACAGTCTTTTGTTGAATTCTCTCAAAGATACTCACAGATGCTACCAACAGCCACTTCTCTTCCTTCCTCCTCCCACGGCCTCCGCGCTACCCCATGGATTTACCCGCATATTTGACTCAACATTGCAGAAGTGGAGCAATTCATCTCACGGTATGAAATAATTGCGGACTCTGAAGGGGTTTCGGATTCTGAGAAGGCGTGCCATGTTTTCCTGTTCATTGAGGAAGCGGAAGCACGTCAGGAAGTGTAAGAGATGGGAGGCTACCAGAACCTGGATTGGGCAACACTGAAGGGGAACATGCTGGCAAGATGGGGGAGGCGCGGCTCCCGCTTTTGGAAGGATGATCTCAAGCAGTCCGCAGAATTGAATTACGGACCAGGGGTGCGCAGCAAAGGCTGGCTACAAGCGGGAGTGGACTACGCGGAACTGGAGTACTACAGGGTAGAGTATGTTCCGGCCCCACCACTGGCAACCATCTCTTGGGCTAGCAAACTTGCGGAGGTGGCAAGGGGCCTTGAGGCCTATCTGGAGAGTATTCAGTCTCCCAGCGCGTCTGCGCCCCGCGTGTGCGCAAATGGGGAGGACGACAACCATTGGCGGACGGGACAGAGGGACCGGACAGCGGATTCAAATGCGGAATTGGTTTTGACGGTGGGGGCTAAGTACGTGTTGGGGAAGCGGGACTCAACGGAACCGGTGCGGCCTAATGACAGGAACCGGGCGAGGACAACAGAACAGGAAATGTATGTTCCGTGCGGTTTGGGAACCGGTGAATGACACACGGGCCTTGCAAAGAAGGTAGACGCGGCGGCGGAAGAGACGGACCACGCATCGGAGGATCACAACCCAAGCCGGACCTCTTTGACGGCAGGGAGCGCGCATTTGGAAAGGGTAGGGGCAGTGGCGGAAGGGACAAACCACGCGCCAAAGGATGGCCGCCAGGGCCGGACCCCTTTGACGGTGAGGAGAATGAGGATGGGGCAGAAGGATGTGGCAGCAACAGAAAGGGCAGGAGCGGAATAGACGGACGGGGGGTTGGAGTGTGGGACGGATGGTCCCAGAACGGGCACGCAGCCATCACGGCTAGCAAGAGCCTTGGGATTGGTGCAGCGGACGCTTGCGGCAGGGCTTCAGGGGTGGAGCGGGGAGGGATTGGATGCCAATGGCACGACTGGGGAAAAGGACGATGGATTGGCAGGGACGCTGGCAGCAGAAGGTGCATTGGGATGGAAGGTTGAGGAATCGGCTGGAAAACAAGGCCCCTGAGGGATTGGTTGAGGCAACGCGCCGCGGATCTGGCAATGGGTATAGGGGGCGCGGTCGGCTGAGGACAGCGACCAAGTTGGGGAGAAGCTAGCGCGGGGTGGAAGGTCGGAGTTGGGACGCAGGACGCGGGCTCAAAAAAAAAAAAAAAACTTTTTTTTCTCTTGTTCCTTCTTATCTATTCTCATTCTTCCTTTTCCTTTTTTTTCTTTTCTCTTCCTGTCTCTCTCAAGGATCACTTACGCGCGCTGGCGCGTTGAGGTCTCTCCAAGTACTCTTGCGGATACTCTTGCCGGCGCAGATTTCTCACTTTCAGACTCTCACTGGCGCGGATTTCTCACCTTTGCTGATTTCTCTCACTGGCGCGGATCTTCTCTCTCCAAGACGCGGATCTCGCGCGCGGCTCTTATTCTCTCTCAGGGACTCACAAGCCTGAAGGCTACTCAATTGCGCACAACATGTGTCTTTTTGTGTATAGGCGCTAAATACAAAGGAGAAAGGATAAGAGAAGGAAAGGAAGGGAGGGGGGGAAATCCGTCTAAGTTGGTCCAGCTCTCATCATCCTCACCGCATCCAAGCGAGCCGCAGCAAGCAGGTTGCGGAATGAGGCCAGAAGTTCGCGCCGGGAGTTGGCATTGTGACTGTGCGGCGCGGCTAGGAACCTCCGGAGGAGTCCATCTGCGTCGTTTGCCATTGCTTCAAACCTTGTGAGTGGGACGGCCAGAAAGATTGGAATGAATTCCGGGATCTCAGGAGTACCGGCCGGGGGAGTGGGGTCTGGGCCTGGAGCGGTGTCGGGGACAGGAGCCTGTTTGGGCAATGAAGAGACCATGACAGGGGATGGTTGACGGGCCGGCTCAGGTGAGGAACGCGGAGCTGGGGATGGTGAAAGCGGTTGACGGGCCAGCTTGGGTGAGGGACGCGGAGCCAGGGCTGGTTGCAGGGGAGGCGGAGGAGGAACAGCCGTACAAGTGAAGAATTGCAGGTCCATTGCGGGCTGGTTGATGCGGACCCGGGCCGCCCAGGTTTGAGCCGCATTCTGATACGCCGCAAAGTTTGGGAAGTCCGCGCGTCTTGGAAGCCCAGCACAATGGTATGGTGAGCCCGATTCATGGCTCTCTTGCAAGGATGGGCCAGGAGGAGCGCAGGGCGGGGAGTCGTTGGGGGAGCCAGCCGGGGTCCACTTGTGGCTTGAAATTTCCTTGTTGCTCAAAACCACAAACAAGTCGCAACGGGCCCTCTTGCGTGGTTGGGGTCGGGATTGGGCACGCGGACGAGCACGCGGAATACCATCACTCAGCAAGCAACGGCGGTGGCCGGCGCGGCAAGGGATGCATGCGCCACGGCCAGGAATGATCCGGCAGACAAGGCCGTTCCGGCTGCAATAGGTGCAGGATGCCATGGGGGAGAGCAAGGGAGAAGGGGGGGGTAGTGTACTCGCTGGCGAGGAGTGGGGTAGTCGCAAAAAGTGAGGGAGGGGGTGCAACTACGGAAGGTGAGATGGTGGGAGATCTCTGGGGACAGAACTCAAGTTGGGGGGGGATGTGGTGCTCTTTTATGGACACGAGTCGGGAAAGGGCTGCGGGCGGCGCGCTCAGCAATGGGTAGGGCCTTGCCGCAGCTAGCCGCGCTGCGGGCTCAGCAGCAGTCAGGTAGGCCTAGCAGCTGTTGGGTTGGGCTCAGCACCTAGAGACGGGAGACGGATGGATTGCGCGGATTGCGGACCAGACCAATTGCGCGGATTGGATAGCTTGCGCTGATTGGAAGGCTTGCCCATTGCAAGACGCGCGGATTGGATCACGCGGGTACGCCCCGGATACCGGGAACGGGTTGTTGGGCGGGCAAACCTGGCGTACAATTGATATCAAGGGGTATGGGTTATGGGGCAAGGGTTGGAGGGGTAGGGTTGGGCTAGGGTTCTGTGCTTAGGGGTTGTATTTCATAATTCTTGCTTACTTGTGGTTGTACTTAGGTTAGGGTTGAGAGGGAGGATTTAAATACTTCACTCTCAACTCCGGGTTGTAGGGGGGGATCACTTGGAACACAATCACTTTATCATCACCAAATTGGATCAGATTAGATTGGATTGGAAAGGAAGGAATTCATCTTACTCTCACTCTATCACACTCTCTCTCTCTCACTCTCTCTCTCTCTTGACCGGCTGCATCCAATCTCCTTACAGACGCTTTGATCAATAACTTCTGGAACTCAAGGACAACTTAAGGGGTTTTGCCCCTTTGCTTTCCACACCGGATATTCCCAGACTTCACTTCTTCCCTCATCCCCTTAGTTTTCAGGTCCAGATGGCAAGTTTTTGAGTTGGACTTAAACTTTTTGAGCTTATTGGTGAGGCCGCCATTGTTGGTGTGAATAATGATGGCTGTCAATTTGGTTGAAAATATTTCAAATGCCAGAGCACTGATCCAGGTAGCCTCATGGAATGCGTTGACAAAGGCATTGAGTTTGGCATCCGTGGAGCTGAGGGTGATGTTCTTCTGCTTGTAGCTGTTCCAGGACACTGTAAACCCATAGACCGTGCAAAGGTAGCCGGTTTGAGAGTGTCAAGTATCTGGATCATCTGCCCAAGACACGTCTGAGTAGGCTGAGATTAACAAGTTGGCTCTTCCCACTCTTAGGCAGAGCTTGATTTGCAGAGTCCCCTTTAAGTACTTCCAGGTCTTCTTTACCTTGTTCCAGTTTGTTAGACCAGGTTTGATGTTAAATCTAGAGAGACTGGATACGGCAAAACTTATGTTGGGCCAAGAGTAACATGCAATTTGGTTGAGCAGACCAATTGCAGATTGGTAGTTGACATTCAGAGCCCTGAAATGCTTGTACTCCTTTTCTGTGGTGGGTTTGATTTGAAGGTTTTGAGTCAGAGGAGATTTGCTTGTCTTTGCGGACTCCAGACCAAGCTCCTTGAGTCCATGTTCTATGTGTTTCAGTTGGCGGAGAAGAATTTTGTTGTCCCTTACTTCTATCCTCATGCCCAGAATGGTTTCAGGATCTTTTGCAGTTGAGCCTGAGAAACAAGTGAGGAACTTCTCCTCAAAATCTTCACCACCTCCAACAAGGATCAATTCATTGACATGAAAAAAATATGGGATTGGCAATTGCAAGACAGGTAGAGGCACGGGTCACATGAGGATTCTTTGAGCCCTACCTCCTTGAACCACGCTGTGAGAGTCTTGTACCAATTCTTTGGAACTTGCTTGAGGCCGTGAAAGGACTTTCAAAGCTTGAGGAATTGAGATGTTCTTTCAGAGCCCTTGGGGGTATGGATGATGACTTCCTTGTTGATTGGCAAGTGAAGAAAGGCGCTTTTCACTTTGAATTGGTGGATCTTCTGCTTTGATTTGAGCAAATAGAGCAGCAGCAGTCACAGGGTGGATGGTTTCCCGGTTGGTGCAAAGGTGTTGGTTTAATCAAGTCCCTCAATCTGATTGAATCCTTGCATGCACAGTCAGGCCTTGTGCCTAACTGGATTTCCGTGGCAGTTTTGTTTGAGTTTGACTATCCAAGTCGTCTTGAGAGGATTCTTTGGCTTGTTTCCATCATACTCTTCCAATACAAGAAGGTCTTCAATTGAGCCCATCTTGCCGTCCATTGCTTTGATCCACTCAAAATACCTGTCCCAGTTGAGAGATTCTTTGTACGTTTTTGGCTTGTAGTAATGATAGAACCCCTACCTTTGAGGAGGTTTGAGGCAAGATCTGTCTCTCAAGGCCTGTCCTTGCCGTACTGTGTCCTGCTGTGGGGGTTGACAAGAGATTGGATCAGCCTGCTCCATTGGAGGGGGGATTTCCAAGTCTTCTGAAGATGGGAGACTGACAGACTCTGCTTCATCTGCAGAGCTGGAAGATTCATCTGATTGATTTCAGTAGCGCGTCCACGGAGCCTGCGGAAGAATGAGAGGTTGAGGAGCCAGGTCTGGTGCCTGGGGCCAGGGCTCAGTAGCCCAAGGAGAGTAGCCATCATCCAGCATTTGACCAATGTCACAGGTGAGGCTAGGAGAGTTTGGTCTTGGCATGGTGAGAAAATTGACATGCTTTGAGGAGAAATAGAACCAAATCTTGTCAGCACGCAATACAAGAGGAGGAGTGGATTGAAGCCTACTAATGTCCACTCTTACCCTTTTGACTCAAACTTTGAACCTTTTGGTCTCTTGTTGATGAGGTATACACAAGGGCTTCCAATTGGCTTGAGGTAAAAGGATGGCAGGAGTAAACCGTGTACCTTCCTCAAGGGTGTCTTGTTGTCACTTTTAGTTGGGATGTGGTTGAGCATGAGGCAACAACCCTTGACAACTTTGTGCCTAACCAAGGGAGGAAGTCTGCTGTCTTTGAGGGTGGGCATGGTGGACTCTACTATTGTTTGATTGGCCCGTTTGGCACAACCATTGTTTTTGAGGTGACAGGGTTCCAATATGATGTGAGTTATGAGTTGTTCCTCCAGATATTTTGACAGCTTCAAATTGAAAAACTCTGTTCCCCCATCTGAAAAGACCTCTGAGGAATACATTCCGCAGGGCCAACGTTCTTTCTTCAACAGGTTGATTATGATGTCAGCAGTCTCATCCTTTGAAGTAATTGGAAAGGCTACAAGGTAGCCACTGGCGTTATCAATGAGTGACAGATGAATCTGTGCCCTTCCTTTGAGGATGGTCAAATTGGTACCATGAGGTCAAGATGAACATGGTTGAAGACCTTTTTGGATCTGGTGGAGGAGTGAGAGAATGGAGACTTGGTGATCTTTCTCTTTACACATTCCACGCATTGAAACTTCTGAGTGACATTGCTTGGGATGTGGCGAATGAGCAGAGCAAGCCTTGATAGAGAAGCCGTATTTCCTGTGGATCTCAAGAAGATTGTCTTTGGCCAAGCACGCGAAAGCAGAGAGGTCATATTTTGGGGAAAAGAGTGGGCTGTGCAAAGGGGTTGGCGGAGTATACAGATTTTTGTCAATTGTTCCTTTTAGAACAGTTTTGCCCCCATGTGAGATAGTGAAATGCTTGTTGCAGGAGGAGATCAAGCATCCTTTGCTGTTCAGTGCCCCAGCACTGATGAGTTTGATGGTCACATCTGGAAGGTAGAATACATTGGTGAGTTTGAGAGTTAGATCCTTCCAATGCGGTACCGCAGTTCCTTTCCCCTTTTTTGCCAAGCTAGCATCTTCCTTTCCTGTTTTTATTGGATTGCCCAGGTAAGGTTCCATTTTGCAGAGGTAGCAAGATTTGTTGACAATTTGGACCAACGCTCCGCTGTCTAGTAAGAAATGTTGGTTAGGGTTCCCTTGTTTAATCCATAGATTCAGTAAGGCCAGTTAATGCGCTGAGTGAGGCTTGGCTTTTGCTTTTGATCCGCTCTTCCTTGCTTTCCATTTGGCCTGGTTGTCTCTCCACCATTCAGGATCTGCGTCTGGGTGAAGGTGCCAACATTCCTTGTCAGAGTGGTTCTTATCCTGTCCAGGGTGATGGTAACCCTTGAAGCATCTTTCTGGATCCGGTCCCTTGTTTTAGTTTTGATTCAACAAGATCTTTCCTCCAAACAGGGCAATATACCCTTTGGATTTTGAATTTGAAATCAAGGATTGAGCCATGGATTTGTTGTTTGATTGCGTGAGATGATCCAGAATGTACTCAATCAATAGTTCCTTGTCAGAGTGCATTATTTGTCTCTTGAAGTTGTCCATGGATGGAGGGAACTTGAAAAGAAGTAGATAAGCCACAATGTTTTTTGGGAGTTTGATTCCAACTTTGGCCATCTTTTTGAGACAAACATTGACTCTAGTGATGAAGTCAACAATGTTGTTGGGATTGAATAAGATGTAAAGGAAGCTGTTGAAAATGCAAGCTTGGTTGGAGGCCTGTGATGAGGCAAATTTGCAAATGATGGCTTTCCACAGGAGTTTGGCTGAGTTCCTGTTTTTGGCCATGACAATTTTTTTGTGAGTGGTGGAATCCAGTTTGGAGATGATAAGTATCTTGAGTTTGTTGTTGAATGAATGTTCCAGGACTGAGATCTCATTATTGATGGCCTCTGCGCATCCTCTGAAATCAAGAATGGCATCCATCTTGTCTCTCCAGATGCAATAGTTTTCTTCTCTGAGTAAGGGGATTTTCTTGAGGGCAGTCTTCAGCATTGTTTGTCAAAACTCCATTGTGACCAGTTGCGTTCCCCCCTCAGCTGGTTTATTGTATTACTTTTAAGTCATGAGTTTGAAATTCAGGCCAGCAGCTAGGGAGACAATGAGAATGAAAACATGAGAATCATGAACATGACCAGGAGTTTGAATAACAGTGTCTCAGACTCATAAGAAAAGAATATCACCAACACAGAAAGATATGAATAGCCGGTCCTTGACTATGGCTAGAGATGGAAGTGGTGGAAGACACGGAGACGCTAAGAAGGAAAAGTTCAAATTGTTTAAGTTCCTTGCAAATTGGCTGGACTTGTGCTGATCTTACCAGTTACAACAGACGGTTGAATTCTTATGGAGTTGATCTAGTTGAGAGTCTTGATTGAGGTGAGTTTGAGATGTTTTGAGGATTGATCAAGTGTTGGTTGAGTTTCGAGTTGTGTTGGAGGTTGAGAGGAGTAACAGACAAGAACAGACAAGAATGAGAATGAAAGAATGAAAAGAGAAGATAAAGAGGAAACAGAAAAATTCAGGGGACCCGCGTTGAGACTAGGTTGTTCACAAGAGCTGTCACCTGTTCTTGACTTGTCACACCATAGTTTACACTCCCCTTAACTGGAGATTAGTCCAAGTTGACATTAAAAACAGCCAAAGCAAACTTTTTCAGCTGGCTCAGGTTGACGGCCTTAGTGAGAGGGTTGGCTAACATATCAGACGTACTGATCAGATGGATGGTGAGTGCGCCGGGTTTAAGTTCATCTCTGAGCACCTTTGTCTTGAGGTCCATGTGTCGAGTCTTCGCATTGGAACCAAATTTTTTTAATTTATCATCCAGTCCTTTGTTGTCGATGTGATTTTTAGAGGAAGTTAGGTTGATTTGAAAGACTTCGCCCAGTAGATTGCGAAGCCACTTGCCTTCCAGAAAAGAGTCAAGCAAGGGATTTAATTTGGCTTCAGTCAAAGAGTAAGTTATGTTGCGTTGCTTGTAACTGTTCCAAGAGAGCGGAGAACCAAAGGACAAACAAAGGTAGCCAGATTGCGATTTGCAACTGGTAGGATCCTCACCCCAGGAAGCGTCAATGTAACATTCTAATGGCTCTCTTGACCTGTTGTATATGAGAGTCAGATTCAGGTCCTTGGTGCTGTTGAGATATTGCCAGGTTTGTCTGAGTTCCTTCCAGTGTGACATCCCAGGTTTGTTTTGAAAGCGGGCCAGACTGGACACGGAGTAACTCAAGTCTGGTCAAGTCCGACTGGCAATATAGTTCAGTAATCCTATTGTTGATTTGAAGTCTATATTTAGTTTCTTGAATTGGTCAAAGTCCTCTTCAGTGGCTTCGCTGAGTTGACAGTGAGGAGTCAATGGAGTGGAACAGGGTCTTGATTCAAGCAGCCCTAGTTCCTCTAGACCACGTAAGATATGCTTAGGTTGGCTTAACAGGATACTTGTGGGTGTCCGTTCAAACTTCATGCCCAGAATGGTGTCGGTTTCGTGAGCCTGTGAGTTTTTGAATCTGGCATTGAACTTGTCATTGAACTTGTTGCCGTCTCCCACTAGGATGAGGTCATCAACGTGGAAAAAGAGAAATGACTGATTGTCCTCCGATTTATATAAACACGGGTCGCTGTTGGATTCCTTGAGCCCCGCTGATTTGATCCAGTCTGTAAGAGTCTCATACCAGTTTTTTGGGGATTGTTTAAGTCCATATAGACTCTTCTTTAGTCTGAGGTATTTGCCGTATTGGCTGCAACCTTGTGGCGTTTTGATAATGACCTCTTCATTTATAGGGGCATGTAGAAAGGCAGCCTTCACATTGTATTGAGGTATCTTGAGTTTGTGCTTTAGTAAGTATAGCAAGATTGCTCTTAACAATGCAATCTTTCCAGTAGGAGCAAAGGTTCAATCAAAGTCTAGGCTGTAGGCTTGATTGAATCCTTTGACGCAGATTTGGGCTTTGTGGATGATGGTATCTTCGTGAGCATTATCCTTGATTTTGAAGACCCAGGTAGTGTCGAGAGGGTTCAACGGTTCGTCACCATTGTAGTCCTCCCATACCTCCTGTTCCTCGCACTTATCCATCTCCTTCTTTATTGCTCCTCCCCATTTGGGGCCATCCTCACAAGCATTTGCTTGATTGAACGTCTTGGGCTCATAGTAATGGGGGAATCCATACCTTTGCGGGGGTCTGATTGAAGATTGATTACGGATAATCCTGGTGGTAGGTTCTGCAGCCTCCCCCGGTACTCTAGTTGCGCTGATCCCTGGGACGATTTGAGGGGAAGACGGGCATGATGAGCTGTCTTCCAAGTTTGAACTAGAATCTGAAGCCGTCAGATCTTCATTGGAAGAGTTTATCTTGGTGGGTGGATCTCTATAGTTCATTCGAGTTGTAGAGGCTCCTTCTATTTCGGGCTGAGAGTCGCGGTTGCTGGTCTTTGTCAGGCTGAAGTCAATATCTATGTCTGAGGTGATTCCAAGGTTGTTGACCATTTGTTTCAAAAACCAGACATTCTTAGAAAGGATGATGTGACCATTGGGTAGGAGTACACGGTATGACAAGAACTCTGGATTGTAACCAATCAATCTTCCTTCTATTCCCTTAGGTTTGAATTTCTTGCCCTTCACCCGCTTTTGATTTTGTACAATTGCGGTGATTCCGAGTGGCTGTAGGTAGTTGAGTGGCAAGGAGCTTTGTTTGATGAGTTCCCATGGGGATAACTCCAAGCCGTCCTTTGGGATTCGATTGAGGCTTATGCAGCATGATTTGAGGACCTCTGACCAGTATTTCTTTGTGAATTTGGCTGAGCTCAGTGATGATCTCACGCTTTCAAAAATTGTTCAATTGGCTCTCTCAGCCCTGCCGTTGTGTTTGGGGTGATACGGTTCAGCAATAAGGTGGTTGATGAATCTCTCCTTGAGATATTGTACTAGCCTATTATTTGTGAATTCCGTACCACAATCCAAACATACCAATGATGGATAATAAGCACATTTTTTCTTCTGTTTCTCAATGATTTCTATCAGTACAGAGACGGTGTTGTCCTTTCCAACTAGAGGAATACCTGAGATATAACCTGAGTGGTTATCCACAACAGTCAGCACGTATTTTTCGTGTCTATGGGATTCTGGAGTAATTGGACCAATTAGGTCTAAATGTAGCATTTCAAAGGGTTTAGTGGCCATAGTAGAGGTGGCCTTGAACAGGGATTTGGTGATTTTACAAAGGAGACAGTCTTTTCATTCAAACTTACCCATTCTGGCAACATCTTACTGAATTCCTTTGATTTTGGCTAGACGTCCAGGAGACGCGTGGCCATAAGTTAAGTGAAGATCCTTCAGCGTTCTTGAACCATCTGCCTGTGTCAAAAGGCATCCTTCATTTACTTCCACTCTGATTGGCACTTCAAGGACAAACAGGTTATTGATGATAATCCCGCGGCAGACTTTGTTGTTACCCTTTCTTACTTTGAAATGACCCTTCTTTGCTTCTAACGTACAGCCGTGTTAAAGTAGCTTTCCTGGACTCACGAGGTTGACAACTATGTCTTGGACATATAGACAGTCGGACAGGGTGATTGTATGTTGTTTCCATTCCAATTTAACGGTTCCCACTCCTTGGATAGACAGATTTGCCCCGACCTTTCCTGTTGTAATGTATTCCCCGGAGTATGGCTTAAGGGTGGTGAAAAATTTTGACTGGTTGAAGATGTGGGAGGTAGCTCCACTGTAAATTATGATGTTCTGTTCTACTCCTATCTTAGAATCAATCCATCTGGTCATGAAAGCGTGGAAGTGGGAGGATTCTTGAGACTTCTTTTGTTTTTCCTTCCACTTGTTTTGGTTTTCTCTCCACCATGCGGGGGCTTTGTCTGGATGGAGGTGAAAGCATTCTGCTTCCGTATGATTCTTGTCTTGTCTTGGGTTGTTATACCCTTTGATACATTGGTTTGCGAGATGATTCTTTGTCTTGGTTTGCATTTTAGTCAGCACTGTTTCAGAGGTACATTCTACTCCTCGTTTGGTTTGTTCTGCTTTAATTTTGTTGTGGAACGGAATCAGATGATTACATACAAATTCAACTGAGATTTTTCTGTCTGAGTGCATGAGCTGTTGTTTTAGGTCCTGCAGGTCGGCCGGAAATTTGAACATTGTCAATTAGGCCAAGATGTTGTTTGGTAGATCAATGCCAATGTCAATCATCTTCTTTATTGATGTTTTGAAGTTGGTGACAAAGCTCATGATATTGTCTCCTTGGAAGGTAATGTGTAAGAAGTCGTTGAAGATCCGTGCTCTATTTGATGCTTGAGACGAGGAGAATCTTTCTTTGATTGACTGCCATATTTCTTTAGCTGAATTAATGTTGGTCGCACTGATGACATTATTATGGGTCACAGAGTCAACCTTGGATATAAGGAGCAACTGGATCTCGTCGTTGTCTTGTCTTGCAAGGGTTTCAGTCTTTGATTCGAGGATTTCCAGTACTCCTCTGAGCTTAAGAAGAGCCATCATCTTGTCTTTCCATATTCCATAGTTATCTTTGGTCAGTAGCGGGGTGGTCTCGAGTGCGGTTTTGAGCATTGCTTGTCAAAAAGAGTCTGACAAGAATCCCAATCCTGAAGCCATAGTCCTTTGTCTTGCTGGCTGTGATGGTGATTTTGGCTTTTAACCGTATTACTTTTAAGTCATGAGTTTGAAATTCAGGCCAGCGGCTAGGGAGACAATGAGAATGAAAACATGAGAATCATGAACATGACCAGGAGTCTGAATAACAGTATCTGAGACTCATAAGAAAAGAATATCACCAACACAGAAAGATATGAATAGCCGGTCCTTGACTATGGCTAGAGATGGAAGTGGTGGAAGACACGGAGACGCTAAGAAGGAAAAGTTCAAATTGTTTAAGTTCCTTGCGAATCGGCTGGACTTGGACTGATCTTACCAGTTACAACAGATGGTTGAATTCTTATTGAGTTGATCTAGTTGAGAGTCTTGATTGAGGTGAGTTTGAGATGTGTTGAGGATTGATCAATTTTTGGTTGAGTTTTGAGTCGTGTTGGAGGTTGAGAGGAGTAACAGACAATAACAGACAAGAATGAGAATGAAAGAATGAAAAGAGAAGATAAAGAGGAAACAGAAAAATTCAGGGGACCCGCTTTGAGACTAGGTTGTTCACAAGAGCTGTCACCTGTTCTTGACTTGTCACACCATAGTTTACATATTGGTTACCGAGTGAGCTAGGAGAGGACCTTTCAACTTTTAACTGTGAAGAGATAATATTGAAAAAAGGCCATACACAAGACTGAGAGCTGAGACAAGAAAATAAGAAGGTAAGAACTCTCTGACACAGTCACAAGCCAGGAAAAAAAAGGAACAAACAGGAGATGGAGTCTGAACTAGGTAGGACATGAGGTGAGGTCCTAAAGTTAGTAGTTGAGGTCAAGATTGATTCCTGAGCTGAGGTATTGAGGCTGAAATTCTGATAGGGATTAGTTCTGTGAGTCAAAAGGAAAGGAACAGGAAGTTGCAATGAATCTCACCAGGCAAGCATTGATTCCAGTCAATTGGATTTGGAATTGGTTGTGAAAGAGATGATTGAGAAAGATATGAAGGGAGATAGGAGAGAAGATGAATGAAGAGACTGAAGGTGTGAAGAAGAAAAATGATGATTATCCCACTAGAAAATCCTTGTCACTCCAGCCAGTCAATTGAGTGAGTCCCCGTCCAAGGAGTGCCAGATTGGGGGAGAGTTTCAGGAGTGCTGTTTGAAATTATGGCAGGTTGCGGGTGATTGACTGAGATGAGATACGTTGTGAGAATTGAGAGGCAGGCTGTCTCCAGCCTGTGAAATCTCAACAGTAATCTTTTGTTCCCGCAAGCTTTTGGCTGAGTTCCAATTCCATGTTGGAATCAAAACAAGCACTACATGAATGGTTTACAAAACCAACCATTCAGCAGCTTTGGGAGTACCAGCAGCAGGCAAACATAGGTTTCTGGGCAACCTGGTAATCCAAGATGGAAATTTGATCAAATTGGTACTGTCTTGAAGACTTCTGAGCTCTTGAGCAGTAAGGCACAATTAATTTGATGGAATACTTGTCTCTTCTATCAATGAATCTGCTTGATGTGGGTTGCTTTGATCTTCAAAAGAGAGGTAGGAGCCTTCCTGAAGGGAGCTTTGATTGCTCTTCACAGATTCATTTTGGCTTCTGGATTTGCTTCTAATAGATCTACTTTGATTTTTTCCTGGTGAGGTATCTTTTTGCTTTCCTTTTTCCTTTGATTGAGGCCCAGATTTGCATTAGCTGGTTGTGGATTCATTCTCAAGAAGCCTTGGATAATGTCTTAAAGTTGGTTGAAGGAGTTCAGATGAAGAATTTTCCCAACTTCTTGAGGAGCTGGGAGGATGGAGCCCCGGGATTTTCTGGAATACAGCAATTGTTACAAAAGTTCTATGCTGCATATTTGATTAGCATTCTTGCTGCTGATTTGTCCAATGTTTAACCTTTTAAATTGGATTGGGAGAAATATATTTCAGGTTTTTTGAGAAGTTATCTAGAAATTTCTGAACTCTCCTCCTGGTGACTCTTTGGGTATTTTCTGGTGACAAATGGCACTTTTTTTTGATCCAGAATTGAGGCTGCTGACTTGGCTAAATGTTACACTTTTTGGGTAAGTGTTTTTCCTTCTTTCCAAATTTTGAAGACTTTGGCCAGCTGTGATTATTTCAAGGGAGGTGATGCTGTAATTCTGTAGCATTCCCAAGATAAAGTTATGCATTGGATCAATTTTTGTCATGTTTTTTAGTTCCCAGTATGGTAGAGCTTTGAAAATTGTGTAGCGGGAACCATGTAGCTTGAGAATTATGGTTTTCTCATTGAATGATTGAGCATTATTCCAATTCTCTGCCCATTTGATGTGATCTTGATTATTTTTTAATGGCCAAGTCTCCTTTTTGGTGTTCCGTATATCATTCAGCTTGAGTTTACAGTGGGAAAAGAAGATTTTTGCTCAGTGGGATGCAAATCCAACCACTTTATGTAAGGCAGGTGTATCACCAATCAGTGGTAATATGACAGCATGTATTACTCTTCCTTCTGGATAATTGTTAGTTTTTGTGAAGAATACTCCTTTCTAAAGATCCAGTAGCTAAGAGAAAAGAGGCTTGAGCAGATTATGCAGTTGGAATGAGGTTCATTCCTTGGGTGTTGGTGTGAAGCCATACACAAAAATATTGGGTGGCTTGTAACACACATTGGGTGGAAGATTAAAAAATATTCAGAATATTTTGCCAAGAGAGATGCTTTTACCACTGGTCTTGATTCCAGGGGCATTCATCCAATCAATTTAAATTCCAAAGACAAGGTTCCCTGGTTCTGCTGTTTAAACCAGATTTGTTTGATTCTTGAATTGTTTCCACATAGTTCCACCCCAAATATCACAAAGTTTAGTAGGATTACTGGCTTGATATTCTTGAGGTGCCCTGAGTGATTCTTAAAACCAAGGGAGCATTAATTGCCTGGAAATCAACTTCTTGAGGAATTGTTACCCAAAATGCTTCAGAGTATAAAATATAGATTTGTTCTTGTCTTGTTTCCAAAGTTGGGATCCAAATGTAACTGGCTACCCAGCAATTAAATTAACTATATTATGGCATGTTGGATAATGCCTGTGTTTTTGACTTTCTTCACCAGTTTGGGTTTCTGAAGAAGAAAGTACTTCATTCAAAGGATAAAGTTGACAAAAATTTTCACAACAGACATTTTCCACTAGATCATTTGTAATTGAAAATCTTTTTTTCAATGTTGCAAGACTTTTGAGTATTTCTGCTGAATAGTTGGGCTGACCACTGAGAATTTGGTTCGTGCGTATTAGCTCATGTTCCATCTTGATGTCTTTCTGACATGCATGGTCACCAATGTTTTCCTCAATAGTTTGATGAAGGATTTGGAGTGATGAGATCAGGGTGCTTGGAGTGTGATAGAGAAATTGAAGAGGGTTCATCTCAGATGTATTGTAAATTTCCATATTTTCTGGTGGGGATTATTGTTGTATTTCACCATAGCAAGGATCTCTTTCAGGGTTTGGCTGTGCATTGGAATCTTCAATTGATGGCTTGAATTTGAAAAATGATAGGATAAATAAGAAATTGCACACCAATTGAAGTATACATCAAGGAATGTACTCTTGTGCAAGATTTTCACTTACAGCCCTGATGTTTGCTTGTAGCCGTTCCCTGGTGGGGTTTCTTCTGATAGTGGATTGGAAAATGTTCATTTTCTTTGCGTTTTATGTTTTGCAACAATAAAAATTTATCAGTGACCTTTTTAATATTGATAAAATGCAGGAAAAATTGAGTCAAATACATTTGTAGAATCATTTGATTGCATTATATGGGATTGATTTGCTTTTTTGGACCTTCCAACACCATTGTATAAATCTCTTCCATGTTCAAAATTCCTTTGAGAAAATTTGGGACATTGGCATATCCAAATTTTTCCAACTCTGGTAGCTTTCTCCATTGTTTTAATTGATTTGGATGTTGTGGTAATTCAGATTTTTGGAGGTTATCTGAGATTGATTATTTCAAAGGGAAATAGAAATGAATTTGGATGGAATTTTTGATTTGATCTCATACCTCCTAAATTGCTTCTATTTTGAATATTTGTATTCACTTCAATGGGAAATGCATTGAACGGTAAGTTGGGTATTGTAAAAAAAGTTTTCAAACCAATACATCATATCAAATTCTCATGGTTAGCCCACCTAAAATACTTAGCCAATCCCAAGGTGTTTTGATTCAATTGAAAGGTTGATTGCCTTGATGGAACATCACATATTCTATCTTAAAAGTAATTATCTTATTACAAAAGGATGATTGTAAATCACCTTTTGGTGTTAAAAAATGTTAATGATGCACAATTTGACAGTAAAATAACAATTCCTAGAGTTAGTGGGCTTTTCTCCCATTACACAATTCACATCTGGGAATGTTTATTTTTTATATATTTCTTTCATAAAAAGATATTTGGGAATTTTCAACAAGTGGGTGATCTCAACATGACTGCTGCACAGTGAAAAAAATTTGTTTAGGATGTTATCATTGAAAGAAGATTTCATGTAGCATCCCAAAAGGTGGTGCATCAAGTATAAGTTACTCAGAATATTTCAATTTGATCTTGTATTCTGTGCACATGTGGATTTTGGTTTTTTTCACTCTTACTTCAATTTCTGTTTGGATGTAACAACTTTTTAGAGATTTATTTATTTTAAAATTTCAAGAGTTTTAGAGTGTAACCTAGATTTTTAACCTCTTCAAGTCAGGGTGACCCCACATCAATGGATTTTGTACATTCAGTTAATCTAGCTTTAAATATAATGAAAACTTTCTGGTTGAAAAAATAAGAATGGGATGAAAGTGCAAAAACATGTAGCACTCAAGGAAAGTTTAACCAAAGCTAATATTGCATCCAAACATACTCCTCCATATTTTTTAAAGTACTGATATAAATATTACCCTATTTGGAATATTTTTACAATTTTTTTGTGGTTTCCATTAAGCTAGAGGGCTTGGAAACTTGGGTTCTGAGATATGAAACTGCCTCCATGAGATCAACTTCTGGAAGTAAATAAAAGGCTCTTTCTTCAAATGGAGTTATATCCTCCAGGGCTTCCTCACTTAACCAGCTTTGAGGTATTGAAGTAGGAAGTGTTGGTGGGTGATCACCTCTTGGTGAATTCTTTAGTTTAGCAAGTTGACTACTTTTCAATTGTCTATCACTCTTGATGTGTGTGTTTTTGGCCAGTTGAATGTATGTTTCATCCAGGTAATGATATATTTTGGATACATGTTGAGCCCTCCAAACATTTTCATTATGGAATAATTCCTCATCTTCACCCGCAAAATCAGATATGAATCCACTGGCCCAGAAAAGAGAATAATTTTCTGGGAACATGTCAATAATTTTCAGCTCAACTGCCATGGTCTTTTTAATTTCCTTCTTGTTATTCTTTATTTCAAACAATGATAAGCAGTTGGACATTTATCATGAAGAGAAAGTTACAAAAGATTGATTGGACACACTTTCTTCTTGTTGAGACTTTGAGATGCAGAAGCATTATATTTTCTGCTGCTGGAGACTCCTTCTTCCTTGTGCTTCTTCTTTCAAAAAGCCTTCTTTGAGGCAAGCCAATGATTGATTATTTCAACCCTGTTGTCTGGGGTGTTTTCATTCTCATTTATTGAATAGGAAGCAGTCCCCCTGTTTTTTTGGAAAATCTCCCATGCTCTGATGATGATTGCAGTGAAAGAGGAATTACAGAAAGATATTGCATTCTGTTCCCAGTGATAGGTGCATTTGGGAATACTGGAATTTTGAATCAAGACCTGGGCATGGGCTATCCATGTCTAATCATGAGACTAAATTTGGCCCAAATCAGTGGTTTCCAGGGATCAAGATGTTGAAGTAATATTTTGTTGTAATTGGCATAAGGCATCCTTCATCACAAGTTTCAGCTCCTTTCCTAGCAGTTTTGAATTGGAGCTGTACTGGTTTTTCATGCCATTGTGTAATGCTATGGCATCACAAATGGACGCCTTCTCCTTTGCCACGTAATTTTGGAGGGATGCTAGTTCATCACCAGTTGGAGGATTAGGAAGTTTTTTGTTGTTGTAATCCATTCCAATAATTGATTTTGTCCGATCAAGCAAGGACTTGCAAATACCACTTGAAGAAGCAGGGATGCCAATATTGCATGCATGAAAAGAGAGAGAATATTGTTCTTGGGAAAAAAGTTTCTGCTTCTTTTGGTGTTGGTGGGATTGAGAGAGTTGTTGTGCAATCATGAAGTAGGATGGGGCAGCAGAGTTGTCAAAATCTTCATCTTCCTTGAAACAAGGCATATTGAATTGGTCATCTGGAAGGGGGAATCTTGATGGCTTGGGGGTTGGTGATGTTGGGTTAGCTGGGGTTTGGGAATTTTAGTAACATAAAATAAACACCATGATTTAGCAATGGTTTTGTATTATTTTTATGGAGATTTTATACTGGGGAAATTAGTTCTTACCTGTTTCAATGTCTAATTTTCCAACTTAGTAAACAGATGAAAATGTTTCTGATTTTGTGATTTTTTATTGATTTTTCACAAACTGATAAATAGGAAGTCAGATTTCCTTTTACTGACCTTCTGAAAATTTTCAGAAATGAATATATTATATATCATGATTCCCCTTTGTTGTCAAATTTTTCTTTCAAGTGGGCAAAGGGTATGCACATGATTATACTTGGAGATTTGAATAGAATCTTCTTCAACAAGGGAAAAGCTCAATGAGAAATCAATTCAAAATTTACATAGAAAAGATACTATGTGGCTACCATCTGCCCCAAAGAGTGTGATGATTTTTTTATGTGGAACTTATGCATGATTCATGAAAATAAACAGGGATCATGCAGTAAAACTTGAGTTATTTATTCTAGGGATTTCTTCAAATAATAGAAATGAAGAGCTTCCTATTCACTTCATGATTTTAATTATCACAAAAAATTTCCACAGAAAGCATTCTTGACCATTATGTGTTTCCAAATAATTCCTCATTCTCATATTTATGGAATTGACCAATAATTATTGAATGAGAAAATGAGCTCAAGAATTCCAGCTACCATGAGGAAAAGATGGAGTGGAAATATATCAAGATCCAATTTTCCATAATATGGACTTCAGACTACTCCTTTCAAATCTTATTGATTTTTTAGAAGTGCTAATTGAATTATATATCAAGTAAAGATGCATAATATTGGCATGGGTGCAATAGCCTTTTTCCTTGCTGTTTTTTTATTATAAGATTCTTTAAATCTACAATTACTCAAAAATTCAATGCTGGGAACCACACAGTTGCAGGTTTACTGCATGGATTGATATTCTGTTGGAATTTTCTTAAATCTACAATTACTCGAAAATGCAATGCTGGGGACCACACAGTTTCAGCTTACTGCAGGGATTGATATTCAGGGGGAATTGATTGTTGAGAGTTCAATTTTGGAAACTGAATAATAGAAAAAAATGATGAATCAGGTTTCAGATTTTGCATGGTGCTAATTCTTGGAAATGAGAATTGTAATTTTCCTCTTTCCTGAGTTTATTTTGACTAAATCTCCTCAGATCATATTAGATAAATAGCCAAGGGCAAGAAGAACAATGCATGGTTTTCAATTTCATTCTTTTGAAAATGGTGTGATATTAATTCTTGCTAATTCTTGTAAAGAAGGCAGAGTTCTTTCTAATTACTGACTGTTCATACAACAGTAATTAGGATCAATCACATAACTAACATTTCTGAATCATGATTTGAAAAAAAATATATGAGAATTCAACATGCCTGGATCACTTAGCTCAAAAGAATAAAGAAAAATTTAACAGGGTTGCATAATATCATTGACAGATTACATTAGGGCGTATCAGAGGTAAAATTTTCAAAAAATTAAATGTCTGGTTTCAGGCCTATCCATTTTCTTTTCAAAATTTTGTTTTTTCTGGTTGAAACCATTGATTCATTGTTTACTTTGATAAAAAAAGATTTTGAAAAATTGATTTTTTTCTCAAATAAGCTATCCAAATTTTTCAAAATTTTAACTCTGATAAGCCCTATTATGCAGGATTAACCTAGTTGATTTGTTGGAATACGCAGCTGTGTATCACCAAATTCCCTGCTTCACCACACCAAATAAATATGAGTCATGTGCAGGGAGCTGGACAACTAATGATAAGTTGTCCACCACTCTAGAACCATGGGTATGTAGGAATCAGATCTCAAGGGAAAATCATGTGTAAAAGATGGGGAGGTAGATGACTTGTGCTAAGTCATCCACTTCCCCTCAACCATGTGGTAGCTTGATTTTTAATATGCCAAATTATTGAAGATTTCTTCCACAGTGGAAAACTTAGCATAAGTTTTCCACCTCCCCAGCCCCTCCACAAGGATTTCCCATTTCATGTGATTTCTGTATGCACACAATTCCAGGGAGGTGGATGACTTATCACAAGTCTTGAACCTCCCTTGACATTACCTATACATTTACTATGCAGTAAAGAGTACTATGCGGTAAAGCTCTACATCTAATTCAATGGGAAGGTGTTCAACTTAGCATAAGTTTCCCATCAATCCAAAGTCATCCCATATTAAATTCCAACCAGTACAGATTTTTTACAACTCATGCACACTTTTAAATAATTGCATGAACTAACTGGTAAGCATTTTGGCATGAAAAGATGATTTTTGAATTATATAAATTGAAGGACATGTGTAACCAAATCTTGATTTTTTCCCATTGAATGTAGTTAAAATTCAAAAGGAGGAAAATTTTGTAGTTTGAGAGAGGCATTGGCTACCATTTTTTTGGGGGAGGAATGAGAAACCAAAATTAGTAGGTTGTTCTGTTGATTTGATAGACACTGGAGGGATATCATTTGGATTTGATAAACAAGATCACCCTGATTGAAAAATTTGAGCTCCCAAGTGCTGTTAGATCTGCAATTGTGGGGTGGTTCCTCCTGGTGAGGTGGTTCACTTAGCTCAAGTGGACCACCTTACAAGGAAAAACTGGAGAGCATTGTTGGTTAATTGCTTTAAATGATGAATTTGTTTTCAAATAAGGGTCATTGACTTTCTGAAGATCTGTCTTGGAATTTTTTGAATTCAAATGATTTCACGCTGTTCCCTCCCTTCCTTTATCAACATCTCAAAATTTGTGTCATTGTAAGGCACTTAGTCTGAGTGGGCTATTCTCTTACCAAAGTTAGAAATCATTCTTAAGCTACAAAATAAGATTTCCTTCTCATTCATGCTTGTGGAGAAATTAGATTCTGAGGAGTTTTCAATTGAAAGAAATTTATATTGAGTAGCATTGCAACTGAATTGCATGTGCAAGATATACATGATATTTTCTTGATTTTTTTTGGAACACGAGTGGTTTTTTGGAAAAAATCCAATGGTTCCAAATCCTAATGCCACTTTCCAAAAAAAATAGTTTTGTATCAAGTCTCTAAGTACATGTAAAACCTCTCAAATTAGTAACTTTTTCCAATTGGTCATTCTAAAGAACATTTGTGGGTCTCTAAAATAAAAAGTGCCCCAAAAAGGATCCATTGTAATGTAATTTGACAAAAATTCAAAAACAAGGGTTGTCCACCAAAATCTTTGAATGAATCATTATAAATAATAATTCACTCAATCTCAATTGAATTATCCATGGATTAGTTTAAATCAATCCCATGCCAAGGCTGTCTGAATACTGGTCTGAGAACAAATCTCTGGTAATGGGCCAAATCTCCATTGCCCCAATTATTTCTGCCTGTGAACCTTATACCTTTTTGGTTATATTATCTGGTTCCTTCTGGTTCACTTGGTGCCTGCTTCCAAAAATTGGGTTGCAGAACTTCAAGTGATTATTCTGGAGGCTCAAATTGATTCAACTGTACAAACACTTGCAGAATATCATATCCTAAATTAGGAAACTAAATGGATGTATCTGTGTGTGCAAATGAAAAATTGATAGAAATTTTAAATTCAAATCAGTTTCATCATCCTTCCACCTTCAACAAACTCACTGGTTTGGGGCCATGAATTTCCCTGAATCAAGAAAATTCATACAGAAAGTGGGAAAAACCATCTCTTCTCTTGAAAAAAGTTGAATCACCATTTGGTCCCCCCACAATATTTGTTAGGCTTTTTCATAAATTTTTCCAGATATTCTAGGGACTTGTGCTTTTATTTTACCGTTCTGCAAGCCATCACGTCAAAATTTGGACTGGTAATAACCTTCAAAATTAACATAAATCAGCAGGGCTTCTTAAAATGGTTCCAAAAAACCAGAGATTTTCATCTTTTTGTGGTTGTAAAAATTTTTGAGTGGGCGTGGGGGATTCTCAGGAAATTAAATGATGATGAATGAATGAAGTTTTTAGATAAAAGAAAAAAAACAGGTTTTTGATGGCATATGAATAAGATTTGCACCTAATATCATCAGTCATGTTCCAATCAAGAGCTCAAAACATCCCACAAGAGTTTTAGTCATGGCATACAGAAATAATTAGCCTCTCAAAAGGTGCAAGTGAAGCTAATTTTTTTGAGTCTCTGCAAGTGCCTGAAAATTATCTTCTCCTACTTGAGTTGTGGATTTCTGAAAGTGGTTATGACCTGCCTGGTCTGAAATTATAAGTAAGTTTACTTAATCTGTTTTGGAGTGACTATTTTTTTGAAGCCATTCTCAACTGATAATCATGAGAAGATCTCTTGTGTTGTGGTTAGAGGCAGTCAGGTGTGACATTCTCAGCAGTTTCAGGTGGAGTAATATTACTATCATCCAGTGCTGTAACTAGGAAATTAAGAGAATACAAAGCAGGGGTGGAGGTGAAGGATGAGGGTGATTATAAATTCCATGGTTTTTTTGAGTTATGGAAGATTCACTAGATTGAAAAATGACTTACAGAAATGATTGGTTTTGAAACTAAAGATTCCCAAATATTATTATTTCCTGAAACACCCAGATGCAATGCACCAACAAAAACATCAATATCCATATGATCAAGTGAATGGTGGCCCAGGGAGGTGGACAACTTAGCCTAAATTGTCCAACTCCCCATGAAAATTTACTGATTTCCCCAAATTAGCTGGGTCTCAGTCCATAGTTTGGGGAAGTGGAAAACTTGGCATAATAGTCCAGCATGTTTGTTTCAGGAAAAAGAATTCTGGTACTGAAATTCCCATGCTGGAAAATATCTTTCATCACAGAAGATGAATCAGAAAATTGCCATATTAAAAATAAATTTGGTAGAGGTACAGGTTTTTCTGATCCTTTCATGTCCCTGAAAATATTTTCTTCACCTTGCTCAATCATTGAACCCAGCATAAAAGAATGATGGTAGGAACAAAGATCCAAGAATTCAAGGTGGTGAACAATATTTTTCAGTGGAAAAACAGTGAAATATTTCTGGCTCAGGACAATATCTTGGGGATAATTGGGTATGCTGGCTTATCAAATATACATTATGAGAGTTCATTGTGACATGGATGTAAAAAGACCCTAAAGTTATGAGTGGTAGATTTTTTTGAGAGAAAATTTATCTCCTGTCACAGTGGCAGTTTTGTTTGACACATGAATGAATCAGTAGGTTGGAAAATCACACAGAAAAATTGATTGTTTTCAACCTGCTGAATCACACGCATGCTCATGTTCTGCAACAATCAGACATGACATAAAAGCATACAATCAATATTGAAATTACAAAGTGTGAGATGGCTCAGGGAGGAGGAAGAATTAGCCTAAGAGGTCCCCTGCCCCATCAAAATTTTCTAATTTCCCAAAAATATTTGGCTCTTATTCATTGGTATAGCTAAGTGGAAGAGTTAACATAACTTTTCCACTATGTTTGTTACAGGAACTATTTTTTACTGAAATGCTCATTTTGGCAAATACCTTTCATCCAACAATATAAATAACATGGAAATATTAAATATAAATTTGGTAGAGGTAAATGATTTTTTGATTCTTGCATCTCCCTGAATATATTTTATTCATCTTGCTCATTGGTTGAAGAAACTTCCCATAATCCAAAGTATTCCATATTTCTCATGTCCCAAAGGTCCAAGATATTTTGGTAATTGTTGATAAATTGAATCCACCCAGTCATTGTGGGAAGTGACCATGTCTATCATTAAAAACAAAGTTTTCCAGCATGAGGGCCAGGAGGCTCAATACTAGCCATCATGTCATGTAGGTTTGTGGTGACCCACAACCACCACCAAATGTTTGTCTGAAGGGACATGGTGCACTTAGCCTAAGTGCACCATGTTTCTTCAGGATCATCGGGATAAATCACTATCATGCAATTGAAGAGTTTCTCCAGTTATTTTAATGAATATGAACCATAACATGTATTTTGAATACCAAAATTTTTATCCTCAAGAGAAATTAAATGAACTCTAAAACCATTTGAAATTTTTTTTCCATAAATTACAACTCCACCAAGATCAATAGACCTATTTCCCAAATTTAATGGTAAATTGTGCAAGCCATTACTCTTTATGAATCTTGTAACCAGGCAGGTGCACAGGCACCAAAAACTATGAAACATTTCATGTATGTTTTATTCTGAGCATTCAGAGTGAAGAAAAATACAAGAATACAGGGTTGATTGAAATATTGCAATCATCAAATTTTGGAAACCAGTTCCAGTTATTCATTTGGAGCTCAAAAACAGTGAAATAACCATTGGAAAACATTTTCTTTAGAAAAAAATATTTCAAAAAAAACCTTTTCTGGAGTGAAACAAAAACCATGATTATAAATCAATTTTTACAGGAATGCACCTAAAAACAAAACTTGTTGGTTACTGTGACCATTATTTTAAGACAAACAGCAAATGTTTGTTTGATCAGATATCTTCTTCAAAGTTGAGAGTATTGTTTTGAATCTTTGCAGAAGTGGAATTGACAAGGGACAATATATAGAAACCTTCAATTATGAAAAATGAAATCCATTGCTCCACTCCTTTTCTATAATAAGGAATTCTTCCAAAATAGTCTCAAATTACCATTTTGAAATTCTCAAAACAATCTCATTTAAATTCCAAAATATGATCTGAATTTGCCCATCTCCCATTATCCTCATGAATAAAATTTTGGGGGTATTTATTGCATGAGAAGTATGCTCAAATTGAAGCATACTTCTCATGCAAGACATACCCCTGATTTTTGGCTTGAATCATGCCCCCAACCAAACACAAACTCATGGCATGGTATACCCATGCACATGTTTTTTTTTCAATGATCCAAACTCAAGCTCCTGGGTTGTTTTGGCCTTCCAAAAAGGCCAAAAGCCACAGGCACTTGCCCTGGGCTCCCCATGGAAATGGTGCTCATGGGCCTCAAGCGCTCCAGGCCCTGGGGGAGCCAAATTTGGGCCTGGGGCCTAAATTTTGTTTGCTTTGAGCAAAGCAACCACGCAATTTGTGCTCTCCTAGAGACAGGGTTTCCAAACGCGACCCTTTCATGTTCTTGCAGGTTTCCAGGGCTCTGAGAGAGGTCTGTGCACCTTGATTGGCCCTGGCACCCTGCCCGTTGCTGGCAAATTCCAGCAACAGTCAGCGACTTTGCAATTTCAAACTTGCTGATGCAATTGCTGGTGCAAGCCTTGCTGGTCAATTTGCAAGCAAAACAACAAGTTCTTGCAAATCAACAAGCAGTTTGGTGGCTCTGCAAAAAACCCAACAAGCAAGAAAATTTCAGCAGCTCCAAAGGACTCCATCAGGTCCATCCAGGTAAGTTTCAATCCAATTTTTCAATTTTTGAACATCTGAACAGTTAGAATGATTTTTTTGTGCTCTACTGGTTTCTGAAATCTTTCAATCACCTTTCAAGATTTCAATCATCAAACCACCCTCCAATCAACCTCTTCATCAAAAAAAAACACTCTATCCAACTCCTACTATGAACCATTGACTGCAAGGCATCTCTTCCACCTCTCACTCATCATCACTGCATTTCAAGGGTAAGAACTCATGCACCTATTTCAATCTCTTCAATCCTTCATCTTCATCAATAAAACACTGAATTCACTCTTTCTCTTTCTCTCCATTCTTTTTTCTTCTTCTTCCAATCATGGCTTCTGTCCCCACCAAATCAACTCAACTTTGATTGTCACATATCACCATCAACACCATCCATCCTTGTATTCATCTTTACAGTAAGCAGAAATGAAGACATCAACCTATCATCCACCAATCCTTGATTCATTCCTGCTTTTCATTGAACCTCTTTTTTGAACCATGAATCACTTCATCATCATCATGTGTAATAGTAAACCATGGATAAAGTAAACTCCAATGTATTCACCCAATCTCCAGCCCACCTGTTGCCATTTAAAACCAATAATGAGGATGTGTCTTTGAAAGTGGTTAAACTTAGAAAAATCTATGTATTTCAATCATTATAAATGGTTTCATATTATTGACTTAGAACTTTTTCTTTTATCTCCATACTTGTCACTTTTATTCCTGTTAGTGCTTTTGAGACAGTGTTTTTAGTTAGGATGAGCCCTTGAATCTAAAGAATCATCAGGAATCAAGCCAAGATTTTTATTTTCTTAGGCCACCACCAAAACCCTTAATTGAATTCATCCCAGCCTCATCCAGAGCACACAAAAATAAGTGTAATGCTGAGTGTTATTATTGCAAGAAGGAGTGTATATCTGAGTCAATCTACTTCATCACCCTGAAGAAGGGTCTAAGTCCATGCCAAATATTAGTGCCAAAAGTGGGGCTCCCAGTAAATCTACAAGTGGTTTGCAACAGAAAGTACCAACCCTATGTGGTGCTCAAGTATCATTAATTGGAGAAAGGACCATACACATTGCTGGCAACTCAAATTTCTGAGATGGTACAAGATCTATAGGTGATTAAAAACAATTGACAGAACCTGAACAAAACCAATAGAAACACTAAAACTGGATCTATGTTTGGAATTGGCTGTAGTCAGGGTACTGACCAAGGATATTCTGCAGGTAATTTGGAATCAATACAAACTTTCTAATCATGTCTTTGTTCACTTATTGCCATCAAAATATATTTCAAAATAGGAATATATGCAAGGAGAAAGGATATGAACCCAGAACAAACAGAAAATGATGATCTGTTGTGGTCTAAGCTTCCAGTAAATAACCAAGCAATTTTCAATAGAATCCAATTTTTATCCAACACTACTCATGTGAAGAACAAGGAATCATCAGAAGAGGTCAAAATTCCAAACTGAACATCTCCAGAGTGGAATGACCAAAGTGACTCTTTTCTTCATGCTTCTAATGTCATTTTCACTTTTGATGACTTTTCCAATGTTTCTCATACAGATCAGGATGACTTGAGTGGTTATACTTATGGTTTGTTCTCCTATATTGAAAAACCTACTGGAACCCCAATCCCTCCTCCCTCTAAAGAAACAGTCCATGGTGTCTCCTTCCCAACTCTTGGTTTCATAGTTGATTATTCAAAAGCTTGGGGCATTATAGAAATTTTATGGCAGACTTCTGTTTTTCTTCATCAAACTAATTTAAATCAACCAAGCCTTCAAACAACTAAAATCATACTCATTTTGGTTGCTGCTTCCAAATTGAAAAAAAACTAGCAAAGGCTTCTCTCAAACTTCAAAATTTTTCTCCTTCTGAAATTGTAACTAGAGTTAATGGAAAGAAAGCCAGATATGGTTAAACATGTGCTTCAATGTATATAATTAAAAAATCACCTCTTTGTGCAAAAATTCTTAACAGTTATTTCATGAGATGATGTCAAAGTGTGCATCAGTTGTACAACATTTGTCCTGGTTGGAATTTAATATGGGATTACTTTGGATTGATGGACAACTTATGCTAAGTTGTCCACCTGCCCATCAAATTAGATTTAGCTTTACTTCATAGTACATGTATATTTGATGTCAAGGGAGGTGAACAAATTATTATAAGTCATCCACCTCCCTGGACTTGTGTGCATACAGGAATCACATGACATGGGAAATCCTTGTGGAGAGGCTGGGGAGGTGAAAAACTTATGCTAAGTTTTCCACTGTCCCAGAAATAATTGATCATTTGGCATACTCAAAATCAAGCTACCACGTGGTTGAAGGGAAGTGGAAAACTTAGCACAAGTCATCCACCTCCCCAGCTTTTCCAAATGATTTTCCCATGTCATGTGTTTCATTTCCAGGTAGGTGGACAACTTATCATAAGTTTTCCACCTCCCTTGAAATGACACATATATGTTTATGTAATATGCAGGAAGGAAGAAACTTTGGGAATACAGCAAGCTATTTACACAAATGAACTATGTAGATTCTAACTAATGAGCGACTGTTGTTCATATTAAACACACATGTGACATGTGACTAGGTTATTTAAGGTATATAAGCCCTGACTTCTTAACCAAGAGGTCTTGGTTCATTCTGATCTTAACCACATTGTCCCCATCAGATTTCAGCGGCATCATCTCAAGCTTCTTCACCTTGACAACTAGCTTGATTATACCATGGCTGATTTCCCTGGTAAGTGTTACAATTCCCTGGGTCCCTTTTGGTCTAATACTTATTTGAACTGATGTGATCAATTTTTAGAACAACGGGCTCTTAATCAATTGAATACATTCCTTTTTGAGAACTATGTTGAAAGATCCCATAAACAAATATTGAAGTAAATGCTTGATTTTTATCAGAAAAAGTATGGTTCAAAGGGGTAAAAGATGAGGTTAAAAACCTCCATATATCTTGGTCTTCTTGAGCATTCAACTGAAGAACAACAACAGCCAACAACAGCTGATATTGCAGATGTCCAATCAAATTGTGAGGTAACATCAGTGGATGATGAAACAGCTACTTCTCAGGATCTTCATGTCCCCCAGCTTACAGTGCTTCCAGAAGAGCACCTGGCTGACCAAACCAGTGAGTTGAAAAATGATTTGATGCAATAAATCAATTATCAAAAATTATCCAAATATGCAAAGCTGATACATTCCCATATTTCCAGGTGAACCTGAAATATCCACTGCAGCTGTGCCTGTGGAGTATCCAGTTCAAGAAGCCAGGGTTGTTGCCCTTGATCATGAAACTTTCAAGGCCTCTGACAATACCCCAGTGCTGAACCCAGAAACCACAGCTGAAGAACCCTGAATTGCTCCAGGAAAAAGGGAATCTTCCCAGCTGACTGACCAAGCTCATTGGCAAGCAGCTAGAAAATCAAGATCAACGCTGCCCTCTAGCTCTCAAGCATTGTCTGACTCCTCTGATTCCGACACAGAATTCACTTGCTCAAGTGATGCACCACCAGAGCAACCAGAAGTCTTGATTATTGAACCATCACCCAGGAGTCCCACACCTGCACCCACCCTAGTCCCAACATCCCCTGAGACGGTCTGTTTACTATTTTGAAGACTATGCTGGATAATCAACCCAAAATGGACTTCCAAATTAATATTCCCTTTCTGAATCAGAGTGCCCCATCCTTAATACCCCAAAAATGGAATGCATCTAATGCTGGACCCATCACAAGGGATATGTAACAGACAACTTCATGGCCAAGGATTGAGGACCCTTCATTGACCAAGTCATCTCAGCCTGAAGGCCAGGCTAGTAGCCAAACTGATTCCCAGGCCCAAACCATTGGGCCAACATTAAATCCTTGCTCAAATAAACCAGTTCAGTGGAATCATTTTTTGATGAAATGAAAATCATTGTAGATGATTCTATTGCATTTCCTACAACTTCTTGTTGGCTTGAATAAGGATGACCTGTTGAGGTTGTCATACTGGGAAGAATTAAAGGACAATGCAACCCCTTCAACTTATTCCAAATTATAGCCACCACCCAGTTCTTAATTAACACCCTTAAACTTCTTGGCCAAAGGATCCTGTCAAACCCCCCTGAGTCATCAAAAATCTTAAAATTGGTTTACTGCTGTTTTAAACGGTGCAAAGATGGTAAATTTTCATGATGCTGTCTTCCACTCCTATGAAAATAAACTGATTCTTACTTTTTGATTTATCAGAAAAGATTTTCTTGGAAAAGAGGATGATTTTTTTGTTGGAAGCACCTTCATCAACACAAACTCTCTCTCTCTTGCTCCAAAAAGACAGTCCAGCTCAATATGCATCCCCTCTCTGAGATCCTAACTTATACCAGAGAGCCAATACTTGGGGAATACATGAAACTGAATGACATCATAGGCATAGTCTCACACAAAATCTCAAGAAATTTCCTTCTCTCAATGGAAGGTATTGGCAGGACTTCAGATGAAGCTTTACTCAAAGCACAAAGCAACTTTTCCAACCTGAAAGCAGCTTTAATCAATGATTTCACCTTTGCTCAACACAAGAGGTTGGGTGCTAACCAGGAAGCTGAGATGAATGCTGGAAGAGGTGGCCTTAATAATTTTTTTGAATATTTTGTCTCTCTAGCCCTTGAGTAAATGGGCTCATCAACTTACGGCTTGATGAAAAAGAAGATCATTTGGAAGCATTTTATGCCAAAGGACTTGGAATAGAAGAAGAATTTATGTGGGACCAACTCTCTAGCATGTGTTTCACACAAGTTAGTTTTTGGTCCTGCTGCTATATGGGTATGTCCAGGAAACCAACAAGTCACACAAAAGCAGAAGTCTGGCATGCTCCTTGAATTTTGAATTCTTGTGCTTGAGTCAAAGTTGCAGGCTGGCTTACCTTCTGATCCAATCTGGGGCCAACTTGGTAACACAAGGGCATATATTCTCACTGCCTTGAGTTAAATGGGTTTTAGTAAGGGTAATATTAAATTCACAACTCTTTGAGTTGTGTACATGACTCAAATGGGCCGTGTGGCACACTACACAACTCAAATGAGACGTGTGGCATGCTACCTGACTCAAATGGGCCATGTGGCATGCTACACAACTCAAATGGGCTGTGTGGCATGCTAAACAACTTAAATGGGCCATGTAGAATGCCCAAATCTAGTTGTGTTCTGTGCTACACAAATAAAATAATTTCAGGCTTTAAAAAAAAACTAAAATAAACTAAATAAAAAAACAGAAATCAACCAAAAAATCAAAAAAATGTTGATTTTTTGGTTTAAAAAAAAGAAATATAAAATATAAAATAAAATAAAAATAACTAAATTCTTGAACAACCCTGGGGGGTTGTATACCCCCATACACAGGTCTAGATGGTTTTGTACAGGGGTACAAAAATCAAAAATTCCCATTATGGGGGTATATGCCCCCCCAGGGGTTGCATGTGTTTGGAACAACCGTTTGGAGTAGTGTATGGGCCCCCATGCCTTGAGGGGCCCTAAAAAACTCCCACAGGTCTCGTGGGGCCCTACACAACTCCCACACAACTGGGAGTTGTGAATTTATCATCACCCTTTTAGTAAAGACCAAAAAGTCAACTGGAGAGATGTAATTAGTATTTTACTGAGATATTTTCTTATGAAAAATTGGCTGAGGTCCTTCTGGAGGATATTGTGCTGGTCACTGGCTATGATCTGGGTAGCCACTTTAATACTGTCTGGGCTGTTGAAAAAAATACCTCTTCTAATTAAGTTGAAGTTACCTCAGAACCCCAAGCTCCCCATAGTTAATTCTGGTAAATTTTTAGGAACTTATACTATTGGTTTTTCTGGATGGATAATTCTTGTTTTTAAATATTTTTCTGATCTTGGGATAATCAAATTTTTGACTTGGAAACATGGTTCTTTTGGATTATAGAATGTGTCACAATCATAATGCCAATGAAATTTATTGACTAAGTTGCTTATTTGAAATTGAAGAAAGATTAAGTGTAGCCTTTAAATTTAAACCAAACCCTAAATTTTTGGAAGATAATGAGATTTTTTGCTCATTACATAATTTTTTCTATTATCTGCTGCAAAGCATAAAAATTATGAAGAAATCTTTACAATTTTTTTTAAATTAAGAATAGCTGAGTTTTTTTTAAGAAATTAATTTGATATTTTCAATTTATGGGATTCATGGTATACTCAATGAAGAATTACATTATGTTGCACATTAAAAACACTGAAAATGGAGCATTGAATTGATCCTATATTCTGGGCCTTCCATATGAAAATATCATGTTTGTTTTGCCTCAACAGAATTGATGCAGTGTGTTTCTGAAACAATCATACAAATTTCATGGATTGCAACTCAAAGCAAATCGGCATGGCATCCTGCTTAAAAATTACTGGATATCTCCAAAAACTGCTTTTGTATATTATTATTGGCTTTTCAAAGGAATTAAAAAACAGAAAGGGATCATATCATGGCTGTTTTTAGTGTACATAATATCAATCAAATAAATAAAAAATACAAATCAATGCAAATATCTCTCTATCCTAAATTTTAGTCTAGCTGTGATTTGTGTTTGGTTATCAACATCAGTAATTCACAATACCTTCATTTATCAATCAATTATTCATTTATTGAGAAATGAATCATCTAAGAGAACTTAATTCCAATTTTTATATCATCTTCAACCCCATAAATCCAATAATATTCAACATTCCTGCTTCAAAATGCCACAGGAATTTCTTAAAAATCAGTCAAATCTTTCCCAAAGGTACACAGTATGTAATACTCTTTAATTACTATATTTCATGCATATGATGCTAAGCACCCATAAAAATATCCGCACAATTTATGCATAGGTTTTTTTCACGCTTGAAGCTTAAGGGTTATTGTCCTCCCACTTTGACATACTCTTTTCCTCAGTACCATCTACCTCAGTCCATAAGCATGACAAACTAGAAGCACAACATCAATGGTGCCTTCTGCTTATCAACTCTGGCTTGCATAACAACCTTCCATTCTTGGCAATTGACTCAGCATCCACTTGCAAAACTTGCAGTCAACTCTAATTTGGTTGACCATCCATTTGGGCTCTGCCTCTTCACCCTGGGTATCAATAACCCTTGGGTTCCCATTTCCAGTCACATGCTCTTACTACTTGGCACCCATGCTATTCAATTAGCCACCTCAACTTTACAGTTTGAAAATGGACTAGTCCCTTACCCTGCATAAACTAAACCTTCATATTTGCATTGCTTCTGAAGTCACTCCCTCATGTCTCAACTGTTACATCCCAATAAATTTGTCCCCTACTGTCTTGCACTTATGCTAAGACCTTTGAAAAAATTCATACTTTTATTTCATTTTGTGCTCTGTCCATGTCATTTGTTGCCTCATTGTTCAAAACTGTAGTTGAACATCCATCAGGTTGTATCTAGTCATTTTGGATTACCTTATAAAGGCTCCTCTGCTTGCCTGGGGGTTGTTTCCTCAGTTAGTTAATTTCATACATTCTTGCATTTGCTAAATCCAGTCATCACATTGGGCTTGGGTTTATTTTCCTTCCATTGGAACATTCATCCCTTTTTCTGTGTGTCAAGTTGCTTCACCATAAGTTTGCACTTTGCAGTTAGCCTTTGCTACCTTGCACTTGCCCTTGCACTTGGCTTTCCTTTTGCGCTCACAATCATCTAAGATTGCCCTATAGTACATGGGGTGGTTGTGTGACAGTAAATTAACTAACTCAAATCATCTATTGTAGCTTGCCAACCTATAATAGATTTATTTTTAAAATGTCACATACTTGCTCAACCGGGAACGCTTCCCTCACCCCTTACAATGATGATATCCATTGGGTAGGGAGATTCAGCCTTTCTTGGTCCAGACAACCTTTAGATCCTGTCCCTTCTTCTGAATCTCCTTTGGTAGAACCTCTTGATGATCCCCTTGCTCCCTCTTGGGAAGAAGTGGACCCTCTCAAAGAAATCAAAGACTCTTCCAATGAAACATTCACTCATGGTAGACCGCGGGCTTGCACCAATGCTCCCAAATCCGGTGCTTCAACCTTACTCATGACTCTGATCCAGGCACTTAACCAAACTTCCTTGCAATCTGGTCCAAGTGGGACTAGTTTTTGCACCCCGGGCATGAAGAAGCCTGATCATTTTACTGGGGAACACCCTCATAAGCTTATATCCTACCTACAGTCCTGCAAAATCATCTTCTAAAAAAATCCTCAAAATTTCCCTACTGATAGACCTAGAGTTATGTATGCATCTTCCTTCCTTGGTGGAAGAGCCTTGCAGTGGTTTGAACCTTACCTTGATCTATTAGATAACACTAGCCCCACTTGTATTCTCAAAAAATGGGACAAGTTCAAGCAACAGCTGTTCACCCTGTTTGGCAACCCTAATGATGTTTGAAACGCTGAATAAAAACTCAATAATCTAGTCATGAAGGGAAATAGTAGAGCCTCCATTTATATTTCCAATTTTTGAACTCTGCAGTCTTGCATCCGATGGAACAAGTCAGCCCTTTCATTTCATTTTTGAAAAGGTTTACTCGCAGGCCTGATTGAACAACTTGCAGTTGGGGGACATAAGAAAACCTCCCTTCAGCAGTTAATTGACTGGGTGATTGAGCTTGATAATGTTTATCACAACAAGAACTGCTTTTGACAAAACAACCATGGACTATCAACTTCAAATCCAAGGGCAGACAAATCCTTGAAACAATCTTCAAAGAATCCAAAGCAATCCAGACCGTATCCAACCTTGCACTCCAACCCAAAAGGAAAACCCATCACCAAAACTCTGAAGTTCCTGGATAAAGAATCTGGGATGCTCCAAAATGAGGAAAGGTTAAGGAGGGAAACAAATGGGTTATGTATGTATTGTGGAGGTAAAAATGGTGTCAATAGTTGTGCAAAGAGGCTAGCGTGTGAAGCGGCTAAACAGTCAAAAAATTAGCTTTTAGTTTGCCTGACACTTGCAAGCAAGACTACACATTATCTAAATTACAGCAAGTCAATCTTTGCACTTGCAAGACACTAGGTGCTCCAATTTCAAGATTTTTCCTTTTCCATTCTGACAACTCTCCTTATCAATTTTTACTTGATTCTGGCGCTAATGTTTCTTGTATAAGTGAATCTTTTGCCACTTCAAAAAACCTTATGCATTCCAAGATAGATAAGTTCCCTTTCTATTTAGTAAGTAGTGCAACTGAGCCATCTCATTGGATTTCCCAAAAGGCAAAATGGACCTTTGCATTTTCCAATTTCCCCAGCTTCAAATGGGATTTATTTGTCTTGGATATTCCCGGAATGGATGATACCATTCTAGGCCATGATTTCCTAGTCCACTGGAATCTGGATGTGAATTGGCAAGAAGGAGTAATTAACCTTTGAACCTTGAAACCCCAGGAAACTAACCCTTCCGTCAAACAGAAATTAAACAGTCTACCTGACACTGTCATTGAGTTGGATGACACTTTTCCGCTAGGAGATTTGCAATATCCTGACCTTCCTTCCCAAGTTACCTCTTCAGATTTAGGAGTTATTGCTTATTTATCTGACTTACGTCTTCCTTGTTTCTTCAAAGAGAAACAGGCACCAACCAAATGGTGTATTTTGAGCTCCCTAATCCTCTCGCATCATGCAAGCACTTTGAATACCATGCTTGAAGATGACAAAATTGAAGATTTAGAAATCATTCAAGAGTCTTTACCTTCTGTTTATCATGACTTTGCTGACATCTTTTCAGCTGTAAGAGCAGATAAAATTCCTCCATCCAGTTCTTGCAATCATAAGATCAAACTTACTGGCCCACCACCGGCACCCGGACCAGTCTACTCTCTCTTGAGGCAGGAATCAACCATGCTTCAAGAATACATTGCAGAAAATGTATCAAAAGGCTTTCTTTGACCAAGCAATTCAAACACCAGTTCACCTGTCTTATTTGTTACAAATAAAGATGGGGGACTTTGCCTTTGTGTCAATTATAGGAAACTGAACCAGGTAACCCAGAAAAATGCCTACCCAGTACTGCCTATGTTGCACCTCCTCACTCTGTTCCATGGAGCTGCTTATTTCTCAAAGTTAGACCTTTGAGGCGCCTATAACCTAGTTTGCATTGCAAAAGGTCATGAGTATTTGAGCGCAATGAGAACACGATTTAACATTTATGAGTATACCATCATGCCCTTTGGCCTCTGCAATGCTCCTTCCACTTTTCAACATTTTTTCTGACCTTGTAGAGAAATATCTTGTGGTGTATCTTGAAAATATACTAGTCTGCTCAAAAACTCTTGAGGATCACATTGCACATGTGGGAGAGGTGCTGCAGCAACTTTGCAAGAATGACCTGTTTGCAAAAGCCTCTAAGTAGGAATTTCATACGCCTTCTCTTCAATTTTTAGTTGTCATAGTCTTGCAGCAAGGACTATCAATAGATCCAGCCAAGAGCCAGTGAATTTTTGACTGGCCCCCACCTTCCTCTGTTAAATCCCTTAAAATTTTCCTTGGTTTCAGTAATTTTTACAGGAGCTTTATTGAGCATTATGCCAAGAAGACCGTGAACCTTACTAACCTTCTTAAAAAAGACACTCATTTTTTTTCACATAGAAAGATGCTTTGGAGTTCAAAGCTCTGAAGAAAGCATTTACCACTGCTTCAATACTTGCTAACTTTAATGAGCTAGCTTGCACTATTGTCAAAACAGACGCAAGCAACTATGCAATTGCAGGAGTAATCTTGCAGTTTTCCTCCTCTTCTTCTCCTTTTCATCCCGTAGCTTTTGAGTCTTTCAAACTGCTTTCTGCAGAACTTAATTACAAGATTCATGAAAAGGAACTTCTTGCAATTTTTTATTGCTTGAAAAAATGGCTATCATACCTTTTGAGTCTTATGGAACCTTTTGAGGTCTTAACTGATCACAATTCTTTGAAATATTTCATAAGTTAAAAATTCCTTACACGCAGACAGGCATGTTGGGCCAAATATCTCTCCAAGTTCAACTTTAAAATCACTTATCGTCCCGGGAAAAAAGTGGTATTCCCTGATGCGTTGTCACGTTGGGACAACGTTTACCCAGGAGGGGGGAGCACCTTTGCCAACAACAACCCTGAAAATGTTAGGACACTTTTCTCAACCCAGTCTGCCAAACTCAGTTTGATCATTGCTCACCTTCAAGATCTAGCTTCTGAACTACAACAAGCTCAACTCAACAACCTCAAGTGTAGCAAAATTATTATATAGTGATTATAGTATTGAAAAAAATGATTATTTAGTTTATAAAAATTGTATAGTAGTACCAGATAATCCTTGAATTAGCTTAGATATCTTTGAGTCAAGGCATGATTCTCTGCTTGCTGGTCATTATGGACAGGATAAAACCTACAAATTGATTGCACAAGACTTCTATTGGCCTGGTATTACCAATGAAGTAAAAGACTATGTTAACGCGTGCTATGATTGCAATCAGAAAAAGTCCTCAAAACACCAGAAGTATGGGCTGCTTCAGCCACTTCCAATTCTGCCAAGTCCTTGGCACTTGCTTTCTAAGGATTTTATTTTGCAATTACCTATTTCTAGTGGTTATGATGCTATTTTAGTAGTAGTAGATTGCTTCTCAAAGATGGCTTTATTTCTTTGAAGTAATGTGATGGCCTCTTCTGAATACTTAGCTAATTTATTTATAGAACATGCATTCTTGAAGCATTGTCTCCCTGATAAAATAATTAGTGATCATGGATCTTTGTTTGTCTCTAGCTTCTGGACCTTGCTGTTTCAACATTTGAAGATCACTCGCAATCTATCAATGGCTTACCACCCGGAAAAAGATGGGCAAACCAAGCAAGTAAATCAAATCCTTGAACAGTATATTTGAATGTACGTCTCCTACCAACAGGACGACTGGTCACAATGGCTCCCATTAGCCAAATTTGCCTACAACAACTCCACTCATTCCTCCACCAAACAGTTTCCCTTCCAGACTCTTCATGATAGAAATCCAACCTTCTCCTCCCTTCATGTAGCACCTTCTCAACCTGCTACCAATTACCTTAACCACATCCAATCCCTTCAATTGCAACTTTGAACCAACCTTGAAGCAGCAAACCAGCGCTACAAGGAACAAGCAGATTGGCTTTGCACTTTGGCCCCAACCTTTGCAGTTGGAGATTGGGTATGGCTTGATGCTCACAATATTTGCAGTACTTTCCCAACTTGTAAACTCTCTGCAAGAAATTTTGGCCCCTTCAAAGTTGAATCAATTGTCTCTCCTAATGCCTTTAAACTTACCTTACCTGCAAAATGGAGAGTTATAAACCCGGTGTTTCACATGTCTCTCCTAGAGCCAGCTTGAGTCCTATACCCAGGCAGCACTCATCCCCCTCCTGAACCGGTAAGAGTCCACAATCAGTTAGAGTGGGAAGTAAGCCATATCCTGGATTCAAGGTTATGAAAAGGAAAGCTTCAATACCTTGTTGAATGGACTGGCTTCCAGTTGGACAAAGATTGCACCTTGTGGGAACCAGCCCATCACCTTTGCA
The DNA here is from genome assembly GCA_025617555.3 of Puccinia polysora. NCBI lineage: Eukaryota > Fungi > Basidiomycota > Pucciniomycetes > Pucciniales > Pucciniaceae > Puccinia > Puccinia polysora. The sequence continues at coordinate 12,098,254 of CM062638.1, read as the reverse complement.
ACTCTCTCAATTTGGTTTGAGACTTCCATGCAAGTTACCCTTGCAAACCTTGCCAATCTTAGTTCCCATTCCATTCCATTTCTTCCATCCCATTCCTTCCCATTAATCTCATCTCATTTCCTGCTTTCATTTCCTTTCCCTTTCTCAGAACCATCCCCTTTTTTCTTTTCACAAATTTTATCCTTTCATGTTTTATTTCAAAATCAAAATCCCATTTTCCTTAAACAAATATATATATATATATAATAATAAAATAATAAAATAATAAAATAATAAAATAATAAAATAATAAAATAATAAAATAATAAAATAATAAAATAATAAAATAATAAAATAATAAAATAATAAAATAATAAAATAATAAAATAATAAAATAATAAAATAATAAAATAATAAAATAATAAAATAATAAAATAATAAAATAATAAAATAATAAAATAATAAAATAATAAAATAATAAAATAATAAAATAATAAAATAATAAAATAATAAAATAATAAAATAATAAAATAATAAAATAATAAAATAATAAAATAATAAAATAATAAAATAATAAAATAATAAAATAATAAAATAATAAAATAATAAAATAATAAAATAATAAAATAATAAAATAATAAAATAATAAAATAATAAAATAATAAAATAATAAAATAATAAAATAATAAAATAATAAAATAATAAAATAATAAAATAATAAAATAATAAAATAATAAAATAATAAAATAATAAAATAATAAAATAATAAAATAATAAAATAATAAAATAATAAAATAATAAAATAATAAAATAATAAAATAATAAAATAATAAAATAATAAAATAATAAAATAATAAAATAATAAAATAATAAAATAATAAAATAATAAAATAATAAAATAATAAAATAATAAAATAATAAAATAATAAAATAATAAAATAATAAAATAATAAAATAATAAAATAATAAAATAATAAAATAATAAAAATAAATATATATATTTAAAAAATACATTTCTAAAAATTATTCTTTATTTCTCTTTCTGCTTCCTGCCAATTCTCATTCAATTCTTCCACCATTGACCTAAACTCTTCCCAATCTTTGTCGTCCACCAAAGAATACAATCTTTGCAAGATCATCACTTGTGTCACCAGATGTCTTTTGAAGATTTCCTTGCACTTTTTATTGCAAACCCTCTTTTGTCAGTTACTCCATCCTCCTTCCTTCATGAGTTCCTTGTGATCTCTCTTCTTTTGGCCCCTTGAATAACCTTCCCCCACATTGCCAGCCAATTGCCTTTCATTGGTTTTAATTGGTCCTTTGACTTGCACTTGGTTCCCCTCATTTTAGCCTTCCACCTCATCTCTTTCCATTCAATCCAGTTCCTCAACCTCCCCTTCCATCCCACTCCTTCTTTCTATTCCATTTCCTTCCTCCTCATTTTCCTCCCTTCACTCTGGTTCCACCTCCCTTTCAGCCATTCCTTCTTCCCTTGCCTCTTTAATTGTTTGCGTTTCCTTGGCTTACACCTTGCTTTGCCTTTCCAACCCAATTGACCCAGTATATGGTGGTGGTGGTGGTGGCGTATTGGTGGTATAACGTCAGAATTGTGGCAGTACTACATCAATGAAGATTATATTAGTCCCATTTCTCCTTATTTTATTTATTGTTAGTCTCTAAGCCTTGTCTTACCAGTGTTCCAAATACCTAAGAACTCAATCTCCAGCCCTGGTGGTATATGATAGTTGACTTGCGGCACGGACCTTCCAATTTGCACCTCCCTTGCGGAAGCTGCTGGGACATCTACAACCGGCTTGCTACTTATAGGTAATGTGCAAGCAACCTTGCGCAAAGGGCATTTTTGCACTTGTCTCCAATACCTTGTGTGGCTGTACTAGGGACACATTGCTTGTTTTGTTGAATGCAGTTTTCACAACAGCCAAATGAAAATTACAACATAATTAATTATAAATCTATTTAAAGCAAAGAAATAATGATTAATTGATATACATTATTTTTAAAAACTTTGGAATCAATGGGGAAACAGTCTGAATGCTTGCAGGAGCTTGCGTCTTTATAACTGGGCGACTGTCATTCTTTGAGCTTAAGGTTTATTGTCCTCCCACTTTGACATACTCTTTTCCCAAGTAACATCTACCTCAGTCCATAAGCGTGACAAACTAGAAGCACAACATCATTGGTTCCTTCTGCTTATCAACTCTGGCTTGCATAACAACCTTCCATTCTCAGCAACTGACTCAGAATCCACTTTCAAACCTTGCAGTCAACTCTACTTTGTTCAAACATCCATTTGGGCTCCACCTTTTCACCCTGGGTATCAATAACTCTTGGATTCCCATTTCTGGTCACATGCTCTTGCTAGTTTGCACCCACACTAGTCAATTAGCCACCTCAACTGTATAGTTCAAAAATGGACTAGTCCCTTGCCCTGCATAAACTACACCTTCATATTTGCATTGCTTCTGACGTCACTCCCTCATGTCTCAACTGTTACATCCCAATACATTTGTCCCCTATTGTCTTGCACTTATGCTAAGACCTTGGAAACAATTCATAATTTTATTTCATTTTGAGCTCTGTCCATGTCATTCATTCCCTCATTGCTCAAAACTGTAATTGGTCATCCATCATGTTTTGTCTAGTCATTTTGGATTACCTTATAAAGGCTACTCTTCTTGCCTGGGGGTTGTTTCCTCAGTTAGTTAATTTCATACATTCTTGCATTTGCTAAATCTAGTCATCACATTGGTCTTGGGTTTAGTTTCCTTCCATTGGAAAATTCATCCCTTTTGCTGTGTGTTAAGGTATTCCACCATGAGTTTGCACTTTGTAGTTAGCCTTTGCTACCTCACACTTGCCCTTGCACTCAGCTTTACTTTTGTGCTCATGATCATCTAAGATTTCCCTATAGTACGTGGGGTGGTTTTGTGAAAGTTTTTTATATATCCAATATTCAATTTGAACTCATGAAATAGTATAATTCCTTTTCATTTCCTATAAACATCAACCAAAAATTGATTCTAACCAAATTCATCAACCCAACTCATATTTAACAGAAAACAAATATCCAATCCACCAATCCCTCCCAATACACTTCAAAAGTCAAGCAACAAAAATGGTTGGAAGAAACACACAAACATATTGATCATGGCTCAAGGAAAAAATTGAGCCATTTCCTGAACTTTGGAAACAAAGTCAAAGGTTGACGCATGAAGAGCAGAATGCAAGAGTTTGGGTACGCAGGCTGCAGAGAATGATTGACAGGGAGGCCTTAGAAATTTTTATTTCAAAGAAATTGATTCCAAACTTCTGGGACCTTTGGATGGTGTGGTGACCAATCCGGAACACCACGGAAAAAAAAAAATATCTTTTTTGGTTGTACCCCTATGGGTACCTTCATTTCCCCCCATCTCCCAACTTCTCCCTGTCCTAACGGTCTAGGACAGGCCTCTTGCCTGTATCTCCGCTTCAACCCTCTCTTCCTATGTTCAACTCCCACTTGTCGCGCTCGCGGCTCTGACTTTTGGCAACGCGAGCAATTGTTGAACCACTTTTGACGATCCCTTCTCCTCCTCTCCACTCCATCCACACTCATCCACCACCCTTTCCTCATCCCAAGCCCACATTGATCAAGACCATTGAGCAAACCTTGAAACTGATCGATCATCCTCACTCATCATCATGAACCTGCCATCGTCATCCTCATCCCCCTCATCCCGTCATCAGCACTCCAACCGTCGTGATGGCACCCATCATCACCACCACCAACCATCCAATCCAATCCATCTCTCGTTACCACTCCCCAACTTTTTGATCAACCCTTGCAATGGCCAGTTCACCCCCTACTCGAACCGTTCCCCCATCTCCACTCCCGATCGAGAGCACCAGGATCCATTCCTCGAATCGGTTGTCCAGCATCACCAGTCGGATGTCAAGAAATCCATCTCCACCCCCAATCCAATCCAGGGCTACCTCGAAGTTGATCGACCATCAGGCTCAGATGCTCCTTAACATCAGTCTGGCTTGGAAGAAAAAGTACCCGATTGAACTCATCTCATCCCATCCTCGCCCATCATCCGATCCGACCGACGACCGCGAGCGACCGCTCGCGGCCGTTGGAACCTTCACCCCGTTGTCGCCGCCGATTGGGCGACGACAGCTGTTGTCAACACCCGTGACCGCTGTCGCAGGTGTCCATCTGGTTGCCCGCGGTCATTCTTGACGCGGGCAAAATTTCTTTTTTTTTTTTTCTTCCTCTCATGTAATTTTTTTTTTTTATTTTTTATGTTTTCATTTTCCCGCACCTATTTGTAGTATCACTTGTACATAGTATACAGGGCCTCATGTCTATAAAAGGAGGGGCTCTCCCCTGCCTTTTGGCCCAGCATCAGAGGATCCCATCATCCTATCAGACCATCATCAGTAATCAACTTATCTGTGGGCATCCTTCCCCACCTATCTGAGCCATTTATCCGGGTATATCCATGATTGCCCCCTTGATCCTTTGAGCCTCCATACTCAAACTCTGTTCCTTGTGACCTTGTTCCTTATCACCAACCAATAGCCTTGCTGGTTGAAGAAGAATTCCTGTCTGAATTCTTGGGTGTGTTATACCACTCTGATCCCTTTTTCCGACCATACTGGTCTTGATCTCTCCTTGATCATCTTTCTGGAGCCAATCACGTTTGATTGAAGAGGTTTTATTGAGCTTAAAACCTGGAGTGTTATACCTCCCTTCTTCTTTAAGGTTGAATTTTGCCACGCTATTCTTGAGTCCCTTGAGAAGTGTTGGGATATTCTTGCTCAAATTTGTTATTGATTTTGCTTCTAGAGCTTCATAAACAAATTGTTTTTGTTTTGTTCAGCCTCCCACAGTTATCTGGTACCCTTCAAGCACTTGATTGCGGAGAGTTGGGCAGGTTCATTGAGAACCTGGAGGTTGGTTGGGATTGAGTTGATCTTTCCTAATCAGCTGCTGATGACCAGAGTTATTAGCTTGTGGGCGTTGTTACTTGCAACTGCCTTGTTCTATTGGACTCTGAACAAACCTTGACTTATTTGTTCAAGTCTTTACCTGCACCATCTTGCCTCAGATAGTGTTGTTTCCATTGCTACCGACAACTCTTATCCTCTTCCTTTGCTTTGATTTCTCACCCATAAGGTTCTGGACCTTGATTCTGGTTACATTTAAATATTATTGTAACTCCTAGGAGGGCAGCCTAAACAGCACCTTTCCCCTCCACAGAACTGCCATGGCCTAGCACTGTTTGGAGTCTTACATTTGGTCCCCCGGGCCGGGATCGAACCAGCAACCTTGGGATTTACAGTCCCAAGACATTTAAAATCAACCTTGAAATCCAATTTTTTTTCTCTCCTCAAAATCTGATCCGTGGAGGCAACTTAGCCTAGAAGTAAGTCCTCCCAATTTGTGCACCGCTTGGGCAAGATACTTTTTGTTTTTTGGCGAAACCCTACTCTTGCCACACTCGTGAGCCACTTTGGAAAACTGCTCTTTGGATCCCCTAGGAACTTTTTTATTCGATATGGCATCTTCCACTACTCCAACCACCCCTGTCCGACCTAAGATGGTAAAGATCAAACCTCAGAACAAGAACTTAGGCTTCAACGGTACAAATGTCAAGCGATTCTTGGACTCCTACAAAATGGCTGCTGAAGTGGATGGAGCGAGTGAATTTGATATGGCTTATCAGTTGCGTTTCTTTATCTCCTCTGATGAAGTTATGGAGGTAATCAAGTCTTTCGAGGGATTTGAATCCCACAACTGGACGCTTCTCAGGGAGGCTATGTTGGCATACTGGGGTAAAATAGATGTGGCTAGGTTTACTCTGCAGGATTTGGATGCTCTGGTTTCTCAGTGGATCTCCAATGGTGGTATTTCTTCAGCCTCTGACTATCAGATTTTTAGGAAGTCTTGGTATCCCATTCAGAACTATCTTATCCGGAACGATCACATTGACACAGTGGACAAAATTCAAGCAAAGTTCTTCCAATCTTTTTTGTTGGCTGTGCAGGAAAGGATTAAAGAAGGACTGTTCAAATCTGGATCCATGATTACCACCAGGGATAATCGATTCAAGCTCCCTGTTTTTCTTACCCTTAGGAGTACTGTGGATAAAGTCATGAAATTTCAAACTGCTCTTACCTTTGAAAAGCCTAGAACTACTGAACTGGTCCATGCTCCTTCTTTTAAAGAGTCAAACAATATTATGATTAAAATGGAGGCAGATCTTAGGCCTAAAGCAGATCCTAATTCCAATCAAGAACCTACTACTATAGATGAAATCACCAAGTTACTTAGAGCCTTTGAGAACAAAATAGATCAAAAGATTTCCTCGCTAGCTACACCTAAAAATCCTTTTTCTGTCCCCAAATCAACTCTGGTCTGTTACTACTGTCATAGGGAAGGCCATGGGACCGGACGATGCCAAGAACTTCAGAAGGACCTAAAGGAAAAATTGGTAGAGCAGAGGGGAAACAATTACTTCCTCCCTAATGGTGCCCTAATCCCTTTTGACTCGTCTCATCCTATCCAACATGTGGTAGCCTCTTACCAGCCATCACCTCCTGTGAAAGCATCTCTTGCTTCCTTTGAATTTCGATCATCCTGTGGTACCCTCCAACCTTGGTATCCTCCAGCTATTTCTTCCTCTAATCTTGCTGGGACTACTTATCAATCTGATCCAGCCAGGAAACAACATGAGGAACCTAAACCTCATAAGGCTCCTTCCTTGCCAACTTCAATCCTTTGAAAACCTGTTAAACATCAATCATAACTTGAGCCTCCTTCCTCTGATGTAGAAGACATGGAGGTAGAAAAGGAACCACTCATGGAAAGGTTCCCAGATCACCCTGATCCTTCTCCCCCACCTCAACCTTCTAATCCTATCTTAGATTCTGCGTCACCTGAACTTCCTCCCCCAACCCAGCCCAAAGTTCGATTTGAAAGGGGCATCTCCAAGGATCACCCCAATGCTGTGGAGGGAGTATTAAAGAAAATTTCTGATCTCAAAATTCCTGATCTATCTGTGGCTGAACTCCTATCGATCTCTCCATCTGTTTCTGAAGGAATGAAGAAATGGTTCTCTTGTTGACATGTGGAAATTGGCCCTGAAGAACTCAAAGTCTCCTCTGGCACTTTAATGGAGGACTCTGGTGGAACCAGTCCTTCTTTAGACTCCAAACTTTATTCCTGTCCCCTTGGCTTTCTTCCTTGTTATCTTGGTGACTCAGCTAAAACTGTTTCTCCTCTTGTGGATTCTGGATCTCAGCTTAACTTAATCTTGGATGCTATGGCCTGCAAGCTCAAACTTAGTCCTAGGGTCAGCTTCAACTCTGCAGTGTATGGGATAGGAAATCAAGCTTGTGAACTGGTTGGTATTGCTGAAGATGTACCGGTCAGGATTGGTCAAAATATTTTTGGAACCTGCCACTTTTGGATCACTCGTTTGGACAGTCCTATGATCTTGGGACAACCCTTCTTAATGGACTTTGGTGCAACCCTGATGTTTTCTGATCAAGTTGGGGAGAGAATTCTTCTCCCTGATGCTGATGGCAGGAAAATTGAAGTTCCTCTTTGCTCTTTGGATTCTGGTCGTTGGGAAAGAGATTTTCCTGGTCATTCTCCCAAATCATCTTTTAAGGGGAAGCAGAAGGATAACTCTAGTTCCTCTCATTTTTTAGGGGAATAGTTGATCCTACTAATGGTTGTAGTTCTTTTCAGCCTCAGACTGCAACTCAAGGGTCAACTCCCATCCCTCAGGCTTATTTTTCATTCCTTTCATCATTCTCTTCTGAGCTAAAGAATATTAAAAAACAAAAACATATCAAAATAGAAAAATCCAAAAATATTTCTTCTCCATCTCCTTCTCTCTCTGGATCTGTTGTGTCTTCTTTTCCTTCTACTTTTGAGTCTGATAAATCTTCTCTCAGTTCCGGTTCAAATCTCTGCAACAAGTCTAAACTAGATCCTAGTTGCAATTCAGTTTTTGGTGATTTTGGTATGAAGGAATATGGGCTTCAGTGGAGGCAATTTGGGGTACAAGTAAGTCCTCCCAATTGTGCACTGCCAGGGCAATCTTTTACCGTCATTTTCGAAACTCTACCTTGTGCCACACATGTGAGCAACGTATTATCTCCTGGTTCTCCTTTTATGGAAAAGGCACCCTTCAAGGATATTGCAGAACATCGGACTTGGAAGATGTTGGAACTTGGACTCAGCTTTTGTAATCAAGTCTCTCTGGTCAACTCTTGGAGGAAACAAGAAATTCTCTCTTTTTCCACTAAGTATAAACCAGTTGCTAAGAAGATCCAACCAGTCAACCAGCCTATGCCTCTCAACCTCAATCCTCCCCTTATGCGTCCTGTTGATTTCACTATTTGATTTCTTAAAAAAAGAACCAGCGGGCTAGAGGCATGGGTTTTAGAGATAATTAGACCAACTGATTCAAAATAGGAAAAATGAATAATGAAGAAAATGAAAGGAGTACCAACGCTAGGACTATGATCAGGAACAGGACAGCATGAGCAGCAGAGGAAAGGATGAGGCTAGAGGAAATGAGTAGACGACTGAAACGGACAGAGGTCAGAGTTGAGAGTTGTTAGTTGTGATAGATCATGCGGATAGGTCTCTTACCAGACAAGAACACATGGGCCGTTTAATTGAGGTAGCTGAGATGGTGGATCGAGAGTCAAGGCAAGATGAGATTTAAGAGAAAAGAACAGGAACGATAGAAAGAAATAGAAAAGGAAGAAAAGAATGATAGAATGAGGAAGGAGTAAAAGAAGGAAGATCAGAAGAAGAAAGAGATCAATTTTGAGTAGCTGTTGTCAGAGGTTGTTCAGATGGATGAACCTCGAACCTCACACCCTTCCAAGATCTGAAGCTGGGAGACTCGAGTTGAGAGATGACAATCTTAGAAATGGAGTGTTCACACTCATCTTCAGGGTGCGCGGCAGTCAGAGAGAGGAGAGTCGTGAGAAGTGATTTCTCAACACGTCCTCCTCTATCTCGCGATCCTTACTGTGGCCTTCCTCAATCTCTTACTGGTCCCTTTGTGCCTAATGGACGGGTCACTGAAGAACATCTGAAGGTGGTCAAATTTGGTCCAGATGGATGGCTTCTTCCTGATGAGTTAAATTTAATCAAAAATTTCTTATCTCTAAGGGAAAAATCTATTGCTTTCTGTGAAGAAGAGAGAGGTCTCTTGCGGGAATCCTATGGCCTCCCTTATATCATCCCTGTAGTTGAACATGATCCTTGGCAAAAGAAAAAGATCCCTATCCCTGCTGCTAAAGTTGACGAATTCATCAAGTTGGTCCGGGAACGAGTTCGAACTGGCCTGTATGAACAGTCAACTTCTAGTTACTCCAGCCCAGTCTTCTGTGTCCTCAAGAGTAATGGTAAACTTAGAATAGTTCATGATCTTCAACCTCTTAATAAAGTTACTATTAAAGACTCTGGTATCCCTCCTGCTACTGAAGAATTTGTTGAATCCTTTGCGGGAAGAGCTTGCTATGGTCTAGGGGATATTATGGGTGGCTATGACAAACGATCCTTACATCCTATTTCTCGTCCTCTCACTACTTTCAATACTCCTCTTGGTCAATTTCAACTTACTCGATTACCTCAAGGAGCCACCAACTTGGTTGCAGTCTATCAGGCTCAGATGATGTGGATCCTCCAGGATGAAATCCCTGATCATGCTGGTATCTTTATTGACGATGGCGGAATTAAAGGTCCAGTATCTGACTATGATAATGAGCTCTTACTTTGGCATTCAGGAATTCGTCGTTTTATCTGGGAATATGCCACTACCTTGGAGAGGATTCTGTTTTGAATTGAGGAATCTGGCCTTACTGTCTCTGGATCCAAACTGGCGGCTTGTGTCCCTGCTCTGGAAATTGTTGGTCACGTATTCTGCAAGGAAGGAAGAAGGATGGCACCAGCCAAAGTCAACAAGATCATCTCTTGGCCTACCCCAATCAATCCAACTGAAGTTAGGGGCTTTCTAGGTGTTGTCACTTATGTTAGAATCTTTATCCCATCTTTATCCGAAATCTGTGCACCCTTGCGTCGACTAACCAGAAAAGATGCTGAATGGATTTGGACCCAAGATTGTGAATGTGCTTTCCAGCTACTCAAAAGGATAGTTGGTAAAGAAATAGTTTTGAAAAAGATCTCTTATGGACCTGGAGCTGGCAAGATCAAGCTGGCTGTTGATTCTAGTTATCAATCTGTTGGGGCCGTCCTTACTCAGGAAGATGAAAATGGTTGGGACCGTCCTGCTCTTTATGAATCTTTGTTGTTTTCAGATGTAGAATCTAGATATTCCCAGCCCAAACTGGAACTCTGTGGTGTGGCTTGAATGATGAAGAAACTTCAAATCGTTCTCTGGGGCCAACATTTCAAATTGCAAGTTGATGCTTGATCCATCATTGAAATGATCAATGCTCCCAGTCTTCCCAATGCTCCTATGACTCGTTGGGTGGCCTTTATCCAGCTTTTCTCTTTTGAAATTGTTCACAGGCCGGGAAAATCTTTCACCATGCCTGACGGTTTATCTCAACGACCTCTTGGGGACAACAAATCTGATGTTGGAACCGATTTCAATGAAGAGGAACCTTTAATCCAACCTATTTTCTCTTTTTCTTGTCAAAATTATTCTGGCTTTCAACAAGGCTTCTGGTTTAAATTAGAGCAGTACCTTTCAACTCTTCAAAAACCTCCTGATCTCTCTGCTAAGGAATTTCAATCTCTTAAACAAAAGTCTTTTAATTTTTTTGTTCAAGGCTCTAGACTTATGAAGAGAGGCAATCCTTGTGCTCTTATTGTTGTTACTATTCCCTCTAAACAAGATTCTATCCTTGAAAGTCTCCATGAAGGCCTTGGTCATCGTGGGGAAACCAAAACTTATCGACGATTATCTGAACGATTCTGGTGGCCATCTTTGAAGAAATCTGTCTCCCAATGGTGCAAGAGTTGTGAAGTTTGTCAAAAACGTGATCTTAGACGCCCAGCCAAAATTCTTTATCCTACTGGGGAGTCCACTGTCTTTGAAAGGATTGCTATGGATGTGGTTCATATTAAGGCAGGTGGTGCTAAGTACCTCATTGTGGCTAGAGATGATTTTTCCGGATGGGTTGAAGCAAAATTTCTTAAGAACCTTAGCTCTGAATCAGTGGCAGCTTTCCTCTACGAGACCTGGACAATGCGTTATGGCCTGGCTCGATCTTACTCTACTGATGGTGGCTCTGAATTTGGGGGCAAGCTTGCTGAAATGATCCGATCCCTTCCTGGACAACATAGAGTTACTACTCCTTATTATCCTGAAGGCCAAGGGATGGTGGAACGAGGCCATGCTCCTTTGAAGGCTGCACTTGTTAAACTGGCTGGTGAAAGTGGCAAGAATTGTTGCAAATTCCTTCCTCTTTTTCTCTTCTCTGATCGAATCTCAACCAAAAGGACTACTGGCTACTCACCTTATGAAATCATCTTTGGTCAAGGAGCAGTCCTTCCTTTGGATCTTGAAATGGAATCTTTCTTGGGTGTCTCTTGGGAAGAGGTGTCCTCAACCACTGATCTGTTAGTTGCTAGATCCAAGAAACTGGAGCAAAGTGAAGACGTTCGTGATGAAGCTTATCAAACGATGATGGAGTCCAGAGCAAAATCCGTCCAGTATTGGGAGGACAAGCACTCTAATCGAATCAGGGAGCCCTTGAACCCTGGTGACCTAGTTTTAGCTTATAATCGATCTTTGGAGACCCAGTGGGGCAAGCTTTTCTCTAATCGTTGGAATGGCCCTTATCGAGTGGTTCATCAAGTTAGAGGTGGATCTTATGTTTTGGAGGAGCTGGATGGTACTCGGTTGGCCAGAAGGTTCTCTGCTGATCAAGTCAAGAAGTTTCATTTTCGTGGGGGCAACTTATCTCAGAATTAAGTCCTCCCAATTGTGCACCACCAGGGTCATTTGCTGCGTTTTTTTTTTGTAAAAATCTACTGTATGCCACATATGTGAGCACCTGGGACGCCCTGCTTGTTCTATTCCTGCCGCTTCTAGGGCTCATTTGGAAGAATCAAGATATTTTCCTCAACTCGTCAATTGCTCTCAAGATCAAGAAATGGCCAATCTTTGCTTCAAATTCTTTGTTCCCTGCTTTTCTTTTTTAATCCCTTCAAATTTTAGATGCAGACTAGGGACAGTCTGTAAGTTGGGGAGAGATGTGGTGACCAATCCGGAACACCACGGAAAAAAAAAAAAAAATCTTTTTTGGTTGTACCCCTATGGGTACCTTCATTTCCCCCCATCTCCCAACTTCTCCCTGTCCTAACGGTCTAGGACAGGCCTCTTGCCTGTCTCTCCGCTTCAACCCTCTCTTCCTATGTTCAAATCCCACTTGTCGCGCTTGCGGCTCTGACTTTTGGCAACGTGAGCAATCGTCAAACCACTTTCAACAATCCCTTCTCCTCCTCTCCACTCCATCCACACTCATCCACCACCCTTTCCTCATCCCAAGCCCACGTTGATCAAGACCATCGAGCAAACCTTGAAACTGATTGATCATCCTCACTCATCATCATGAACCTGGCATCGTCATCCTCATCCCCCTCATCCCATCATCAGCACTCCAACTGTCGTGATGGCACCCATCATCACCACCACCAACCATCCAATCCGGTCCATCTCTCGTTACCACTCCCCAACTTTTTGATTGACCCTCGCGATGGCCAGTTCACCCCCTACTCGAACCGTTCCCCCATCTCCACTCCCGATCAAGAGCACCAGGATCCATTCCTCGAATCGGTCGTCCAGCATCACCAGTTGGATGTCAAGAAATCCATCTCCACCCCCGATCCGATCCAGGGCTACCTCAAAGTTGATCGACCATCAGGCTCAGATGCTCCTTAACATCAGTCTGGCTTGGAAGAAAAAGTACCCAATTGAACTCATCTCATCCCATCCTCGCCCATCATCCGATCCGACTGACGACCGCGAGCGACCGCTCGCGGCCGTCGGAACCTTCACCCCGTTGTCGCCGCCGATCGGGCAATGACAGCTGTTGTCGACACCCGCGACCACTGTCGCGGGTGTCCATCTGGTTGCCCGCAGTCATTCTTGACGCGGGCGACATTTCTTTTTTTTTTTTTTTCTTCCTCTCATGTAATTTTTTTTTTTTTATTTTTTATGTTTTCATTTTCCCGCACCTATTTGTAGTATCACTTGTACATAGTATACAGGGCCTCATGTCTATAAAAGGAGGGGCTCTCCCCTGCCTTTTGGCCCAGCATCAGAGGATCCCATCATCCTATCAGACCATCATCAGTAATCAACTTATCTGTGGGCATCCTTCCCCACCTATCTGAGCCATTTATCCGGGTATATCCATGATTGCCCCCTTGATCCTTTGAGCCTCCATACTCAAACTCTGTTCCTTGTGACCTTGTTCCTTATCACCAACCAATAGCCTTCCTGGTTGAAGAAGAATTCCTGTCTGAATTCTTGGGTGTGTTATACCACTCTGATCCCTTTTTCCGACCATACTGGTCTTGATCTCTCCTTGATCATCTTTCTGGAGCCAATCACGTTTGATTGAAGAGGTTTTATTGAGCTTAAAACCTGGAGTGTTATACCTCCCTTCTTCTTTAAGGTTGAATTTCGCCACGCTATTCTTGAGTCCCTTGAGAAGTGTTGGGATATTCTTGCTCAAATTTGTTATTGATTTTGCTTCTAGAGCTTCATAAACAAATTGCTTTTGTTTTGTTCAGCCTCCCACAGTTATCTGGTACCCTTCAAGCGCTTGATTGCGGAGAGTTGGGCAGGTTCATTGAGAACCTGGAGGTTGGTTGGGATTGAGTTGATCTTTCCTAATCAGCTGCTGACAACCAGAGTTATTAGCTTGTGGGCGTTGTTACTTGCAACTTCCTTGTTCTATTGGACTCTGAACAAACCTTGACTTATTTGTTCAAGTCTTTACCTGCACCATCTTGCCTCAGATAGTGTTGTTTCCATCGCTACCGACAACTCTTATCCTCTTCCTTTGCTTTGATTTCTCACCCATAAGGTTCTGGACCTTGATTCCGGTTACATTTAAATATTATTGTAACTCCTAGGAGGGCAGCCTAAACAGCACCTTTCCCCTCCACAGAACTGCCACGGCCTAGCACCGTTTGGAGTCTTACAATGGAGAGGCTTGAATTTCTTGGAAGGTGTGAGTTGATATATTTCTCAAAAAGCATATGTAGGATTTCTCATCAATTTCCAATCATTTTACAGCTCTTCCACTGGTGGTAAATAGAAGTTCAATCCCAATGGACTTGTGAATGTTTCTCACAGATTATTATTTGAAACTTTCCCAATTCTTGGTTTCTCTACTCAATCTTTTATGGGAATTATTCCTCTTTTCATTTATGACACAAGGTTTGATGAGAACAGAGAATAGAAAGTGCCTTATCTCAAATTCAATTCTAGAAAAAGCCTTTTTATGCAATGAGGAATGAAAACCTCATCTCTGTTTCATAAAAATCCAATAATAAATTCAAATTTGTCAACTATGGAGTGTCTGAACTGCTGATAATCTTTAAATATTCAATTCCAATAAATTTTTTGATATGTGGCAGAAAAAAATAAAAATTATTTTCCATTGGTGTCATTATAAAATGAATTATTTCATCCTAATAAAATCCATGCAATTTTCCAATGGAAACCCCTACCTCAAACGTATCAAATGAAAATGTTTTCTGATGAGATAACCTCATTTTAATCTCCAAAAAAGATTGAAAAATTCACTATGACTTTAAATGGAAGAACTCATTTTTCATAAGCAGCTCTCTTTATCAAAAAAAAATCAATAATATTTGGCTTAAAAGAAAAATAAAACTTGAAAAAAGAAAGCTTGATCTGTTTTTCAAGTAAATTGAATTCTTTTTGGGAAATATTGTCCTCTCATGATCTCCAAACCACCCAAGAAGGTAAACACAAGTGGAAAGGTGGTAAAATTTTCTTTTATTCATGCGTGCAGATTAGATATGTCTCAAGAGATTTCAGTTGAATTTTGCAAATTCATGTTTAACCAAATAAGATGAAATGGTTTCAATACATGAAAGTAAGTAAGAAAATGTTTTCTATCAAAAAATTACATTCTATCTAATTTCGATAGCAAAAATTTTAACTAGAATGTGTTAAATGATCAAGAAATGAAGTTTTCATACCTTTTTTTTAAGAATATTACCTTGGCCCTCTTTTCAATTAGGAAGAATTTCAGCACTCAAAATTTCAGATGAATCCTTTTAAATTTCCATTCAACACCAGAAATATTCAGTTATTAAGAAACCTTTTGATATTTTCTTTACCTGTAGCAAATATCAAAACAGATTCACAATCCAATTTTACTGCAAGTTGGATCAAAACTGCACCTCTTAATTTCATTAGAGGAATCATTTTTTTTTCAAGAATTTTCATACCAATTCAAAATTGAAATTTTGCTCCCCATTTAAAAAATTATAGAAGCATCTCATTGATTTCAATACTAAACCTGGGTAAAATTGATCATCTTGATCATACTGTGGGTTTGAAAAATTGATGTTAAGTTTGAAACAACTAAAGTGCTCATCCCATTAATTTGAGAAAAATTCTGCTTTTAATGATAGTTTTATTCTTGATTTCAAATAAATTTAACAAGGAAATACTTGGTTTGCAACAGCAAGCTTTTGAATTTCATTGTAAAATCTCTAAAATTATTTCAATTTTAAGATTTAATGATATGTTTCAATCTAATTTCTGGTTTAATTCTGTTTGCTGTCAAGGGAACAGAATGATTATTATTCCCAACATCATTCAAAATGATAAAAAATCATCATCTCAACCAAGATCAATTTTAAAGCAAAACATGAACAAAAAATGTGGTCATTATCATCAAAATCCAAGTGCTAGTTCCAAAACATTTCTTCCTTCTGAAAATATTATTTTTTCCATTGCACAATGTAGAATTTTGCTCACATGTTTGAAATGAATTATGGAGTAGATGCATAACTGTTGAAATTCTGCCTCTCTCTCTATCTTTTTCCAACTTGTAGTCTGACATTGTCTGTCCTGTCACCACTGCAAACACTTCATTCTTGTCTTTTCTTCCTTCCACCATGCCTCTGTTCATATTAATTCTACTGACTGACCTCTTTTTTCTCCTCTGATGATTCTGGTCCAATTCCTACAATCTCTTCTCCTAACAAGATTGACCTTATAACTCGCCATCTCACGCATACTGGACCTCCAAGACCAATTGGCTCTACTCCCTCAAGGCCACTCAGCTCATCAACCCTGAGTCCTTCTTGAATCCTTGCCGACCGTCTTCTACTGCGTGACTGTTCTCATTTGGTGAGAAAAGCATTGTTGTCTGTGTCTCTGTTATCTCATTTTTTTTCTCATCAAACTGTTACGCTAGCTCCTGGATCTTCTTGTATCTTCTTCTTGTGGTCTTCTACTTCAAGTTGTTTCACCTTGAGTCCCTTGTCATCTGGGGTAGGGTCCTTTCTGTTTTCCTTTCTCTCTCATCTTGTTTCAAGTTGTTAACGCCTTCTGCATTCAGTCTGGTTTTTGATGTTTTAAGAATAATTTCAGAATCAATCTCTATCAATAACCAATTTTATATATTCAATTTGTAAATGAACCCTCTATAATCTCTCAAAATTCATCATATTTAATAGCTGATACCTTCAGATTCAATTTTCTGCAAATTCATTCCCTCCATAAAATCTACACCTCAAACAACCCACAACATTTTCAAGGGCTAATTGAAGACTTCCCTATATTATAATATGGATTGTAGACCTCCTCATAGTTTAAAATCTACCAAAACTCACACATTAAACAAGGAAGTAGCAGAAAATTTTCCAAATTCCAATGACCCCTAAATTTTATGCCTACATGACTATGTAAAGATTAAAAATGAAATATCAAGGAGACAGGGTTCTGCCTCCACCCACTGAAGATCAAGTACAGGTTTTAAACTCAAAAATCATCAATACAAGTGACCCAAACAACAACTTTTTCAACTTTGAAACAACCAATAAAAACCTCTATGGAGGGAAGAAGAGCATTCATGGAAATTTCAAAGAGAAATTACAGTAAGAAGTAGAAAGCTATGGCATACATGTTCCAAATTTTCAATGGGATTTTCATAATTCAACAAATTGGGACAAAATATTGTCAGAAGCAATAATAAAACATTGTTTAAATGCTAAGGAAAATGATTCATTTACAAATTATCCACTTGATATTGATTTTTGCAAGAATTACATACTCTTTGACCTACTGGAATATTGGATACCTGGACATAAGGATAATTACATGAATCCTAGGACACATAACAAGAAGCCTTGGTCTAAAGTTAAACAAGGTGTAAGCTTATGATTGCTCTCCATTTTCTAAATCCTGTTAGCTGAAATCTTGGTCTTCAATCTGCAAGATATACAGAAACTGCTTGGCCACTGCAGAGTACCATATGGGAAAGGATTTGGCAAAAACCCATCTCCCTATTGCGGACTGCTGCTAAGCTACAGAATAAGACAATGAGGGGAAATATCACGCAGTCCAGGTGTATTGGAGAAGCAAAATTTATTCAAAATTTCTGCATAATCTTGATAAAAACACTCTCAAATATTTATTTGAGATGAAAGGTGAACTTCAATCTTAAAATAAAGTAGAATATGGAAGAAATTATGATGAAATAGTCCCAAATTATCAGATGAAACCATGTGAAGCTCTCCCTTATAATTTTTACTGCCCTCTATTTCTTGCCACATTAAATTGGTTTTGGAGATGAAGCCAGTAGAGGAAAAACTAGAAAGATTACTAAATCACTTGAAAAACAATGTTGGTTTGAATAAATTTGTTTCCAAGTAGTTCTATTTTTCCTTGGTTATCACCCAGAAAAGAATATCAAAAGCCCTAGATTTTAGGAAATTTTGATTTATTAATGAATTCCTGCTAAATAAAACAATTCAATAGCAATACATTACTTCTCTTGAGCTTCAAATATTATGTGAAATTTTTAAAAACAAAGTTTCTTCCAAAAGATATTAGAGAAATAAATTCATTCAAGGCAACGGTTTGCTTTTTGTAAATTCATTCATTCTGCAAAAGAAAATGTGAACCTCCCCAATTATGTCAATTTAAATGAATTTGTTTGAAACATATAATTGAACTCAATTTTTATGTGGTACAATATTTCCAACATGTCCAAGCATATTTTTGAATCTTCAGCTAAAATTTAGATTCAAGTTTAAATTTCCTACATCAAATTAAGATTTATTACATTTAACAAGAAGAAAAAAAAAATATTAAAAACTTGATTTAATCCTTTCAAAAAATACAATTTGTTTCAACCCCAAAGTAAAAAAAAAGGATCCTCAAACCTCTTGTAATGATCTAATAGGAAATAGAAAGAAAAAACATCAAAATCTTGACTTATCCAATCCATGTAGTGACTTGTATGTGTCAGGTGTGAAACCCCTTTGCTTCACTCCTATATATATATATATATATGTATATATATATCACTTTAAAAAAAATTGAATTTCCCCATAATTCCAAATCTTCTGTATTCCATGTATGCACTAGAATTACTTGGAATCCTCAAGAACTGATACAGAAAAATTTTCTCAGGTTCCTACTCAAGTTAGAAAAAGAGTTTTCTCAGAGTCAAAACAAAACCAAAACAAGATTCAGGTGCTACACCTGCTGGCGGCTGCTGCCATTTTTTTTCATGGTGAATGGTATTAGCAACAAAAAAACAAAGAACAATACATGAAATCAAAGCATGAAGCCTGGGGGGGAAGCCTTGCAAAAATTTTGAAATATCTATCACCTTGATTTCAATCAATAGGAGTATCAAACTCTTTCAAAGTCAGAGGCCCCCCCCCATAAATACATGATTTGACAATGTGCAATGTTGGATGATTGATGGATGGAGGAGGTGGTGATGAGGAAGGTGATTGGATGTGATGATGTTCTGTTCCAATGGTGTGATAAATGATGTCTTAGATGAAGGTTGATATGGATCAGGGAAATTGGTGGGAGGCTGGTGGTGATTATTTTTCTGAGATATTTGAAATAAAGAGGTAAAAATTTATATACTAACTTTCAAAAAAAAAACCACTTGTTTTTGGAAAGTTCTGACATGCTTGAGGTGAAATTAGTCCAGGTTTGTTTTTTAAATATTTTCAATGCTAGGTTTGAAATTGCAAGTTTGGGTTGGAACCAACATTTAAAGAAATGGTGGATTTTCCAAATCTGATATTCCCAAATAGGTCTTCTGGATATATCTATTTTTTAATCACTTTGGTTATAGTCTTATGAACATCATTTTCTTAATGATTGGCTTCAAATTGTTTTTCTGAAATGAAGATTCTTTTATCTATTAATTTCAACCACCAGAGAGGAGCCAATCAATTCAGATTCAAACTTTCAAAAACTTCAGGATTTTGTTTATCTTTATAAAATTCCAGGCTTAGGAATCTTTTTGGGTGCCCAAACTCCCTTTTAGTCTGGATTATCAATCATTGGTTTTTTCCCTATATCACCAACAAAGATGAGATGAGACCAATTTGATTGATTTTAGAGATGAATTCTTATTTTTGCCTTTATAAGCAAGTTTTGAACTTGTTTTTTTGGACCCAAGTACCAAATCCAGGGGCTTCTGGAACCTCTAAAGGCTCTAATATTCTGAAAACCAGAATTCAGAGAATTCAGAGACTGATGACCCAAAACCATTGGGGGAAAAAGGCTTCTTGGTGAGGTCCAACTTGAGAAGATCCACTTGGCTCATAGAAGTCAATCATTATGATCTCATCCCACAGCATATTGGGTTGAAAACAATCCTCAAACTCATCCTCTCATGAATGAAATCTGAGTCCACTTTGGAATGATTGAGCTAAGGATCATTGGGAATCATACTCAACCACTCCAAATCTCCTTGGCTTGATTTTTTTTCTTTTTTTTCTCAATATTTTTTGGTAAGCTCATGCAGAATAACCAAAGTTAAGAACTTATAAATTGAGTCAAAAAAACACTGAAAAATTCATCCTTTTTTTAAAAAAAAAACTGATCATTGACTTTTTGATAAG